>MU708318.1:14220-30107 GCA_026770625.1 Nicotiana glauca
CCGTGATCTGTGCAAAAAGCACAGAAGTGTAGCATCAGCACAATCGACCCCATATGCTGGTAAGTGCCTGGCCTAACCCCGGCGAAGTAGTGACGAGGCTAGACAGGACTACCAAATCAACCTGTGCAGTTCAATATATATACACACAATAGAAGGCAAGAAATACCGAAAACTAAATAGTTAATAGGGAAGGAAAACATGCTATGGGGGAGTGCAGTCCGGATATAAAAGTCATCAACTTAAATAAGAAACAGGGCACAACAATAATTAACAGAGACAAGAAATCCAATAGTTGCACGGCATCAACCTTCGTGCTTTTACTCTCATCCTCACCCAAAGCAATCAAACAAAATGCACGGCATCACCCTTCGTGCTTTCCTCACATAATCTCTCATTTCATGGCACGGAATGACCCTTCGTGTATAATATAATCAAGAATGGCACGGAATGACCCTTCGTGCAAATATAATCAAGAATGGCACGGAATGACCCTTCGTGCAAATATAATCAACAATGGCACGGAATGACCCTTTGTGCATTATCACTCTTCCTCATCCAAACAGAAATCACAACCAAATGGGCGGGGGGGAATAAATAGTAATGAGAAATGCCCCGGCAAGGATAACACAAATAAACAACTAAGTCCCGGCAAGGGAGCAATGACAATGACTTCCACATCCCGGCAAAGGAGATAATCACATTTCTTACCAATCCTTTCATTTCTTACTCAATAGTGTTTTATCGTTCGAGCCAACGCTCCAAAGAATTCAGAAATTCACAATTGATCCTCAACTCTTCACATTATGTAGAATTCATTAGTTAGTTTTGGAAGGGTCCCAAACATACCAAGAACAACTAACAACAAAGATTCACGGTCATGCTAGACACCGGTGTATAGATACTCATCACCATACCTATACGCCGTACTCTATCATTTAGCAAATAGCAATCTATAATACTCTAATCCTATTCCCTCAAGCCAAAGTTAGATCAAACACTTACTTCGAATGCTCCAAACTCAACTCAATCCTCTAGAATAACTTTACCCTTCGAATTCACCACCAAACAGCTCGAATCTAGTCACAAATTACTTGAATGAATTAACAAATGCTACTTGAATCAATTTGAATGTATGAAAAATGAATTTCCCAAAGTTTGTTAAAAAATTCCCAAAATGCCCCCGGGCCCACGTGGTCAAAACCCGAGGTTCGAACCAAAACCCGGTTACCCATTCCCCCACGAGTTCATATCTATGATTTGTTTTGAAATCGGACCTCAAATTGAGGTCCAAATCCCCAATTTTAAGAAAACCTAGGTTCTACCCAAAATTCCCATTTTTACACATGGAAATCCTTGATTCTAAGATGAAAATATGTTTAATGATGTTAGATACTGAAAATTAAGTAAAAGTTGACTTACAAATGATTTGGAAGAAGGTTTGTGCTTGAAAAATCGCCTATGGAGTTTTAATTTTGGAGGAATGTGAAAAATGAAGCTTAAAATCGCCTAAGTATGAAAAATGCAGGTCTCTGATATGGGAATTGCGAACTGGGGTTCGCAATTGCGAACCCCGACCAAATATGGGAATTGCGAAGTCAAGTTCGCATTTGCGAACTCTGAAGGATACTGGGAGGTTCGCATTTGAGAAATATTGGTCGCATTTGTGAAGGTTCACATCCGCATTTGCGGACAATCATTCGCATTTGCGAAGACTGGGTTCGTTGGCGGGCATCGCATTTGCGATAATTTTCTCCGTATTTGCAAAGATCGCTGCCCAGGTGAAATATCGCATTTGCGATGAGAAGCTCGCAATTGCTAGTACGCATTTGCGAATACTGGCTTCGCAACTGCGAAGCCTGCAGAACTGAATGAAACAAGATTTTTACAAATGAGAAAATGCAATCCGATGCCTATCCAAAACTCTCCCGAGCCCTCGGGGCTCCAAACCAATTATGCACACAACTTCAAAAATATCCTACGGACTTACTCGCGCGATCAAATCGCCAAAATAACATCATATACGTACAATCAAGCCTCAAAACACATGATTTTCATTAAGTTTCATAAACTTTCAAATTTGGAACTTATAGAAACACGTCAAACGGCGTCTGTTTTCAACCAAACTTTACAGATAGAGCTTAACACATATTTAAGACTTGTACCGGGCACCGGAACCAAAATACGAGCCCGATACCATCACTTTTTGATCAAATTTTATTTTCATTTTCCTTAAACATTTCCAGAAACCAATTTCATAGAAAAATTCATTCCTCGGGCCTGGGACCTCGAAATTCGATTCCGGGCATACGCCCAAGTCCCATATTTTTCTACGGACCCTCAGGGACCGTCAAATCACGGGTCCGGGTCCGTTTACCAAAAACGTTGGCCGAAGTCAACTTTAACCATATTAATATCAAAATTCATTATTTTTCACACAGAATTTATATTTAAGCCTTCCGGCTACACGCCTGGACTGTGCACACAAATCGAGGCAAATAAAAGTGAGGTTTTCAAGGCCACGGAAGGGAGGAAAAAGGGAGAAATTCGGTGATGACCCTTTGGGTCGTCACAATCATGCATCTTTTGGCTTATGCGCAAGACAAATATATTCAGTATGTAGTAGTTATGTTATTTCTTGTTGGGAAGCAAGTCAAGCTAATAGAAGGAAAAGAATATTTAAGAAATGAAAGCAATAAATTGCACAAGACAAGACAAAGTAAGATTTACGTGGTTCGAAAATTTTTTCCTACTCCACGGCCACACAAAGAATAGCTCTTTATTAATTGAAGAGGGAAAGAAGAAGTTTTGGGATGATCTACAAATGAAAATGTAGACCCCTATTTATAGGCATTTGAATGCCCTGCCGAGGTAAGCGCTTACATCACAAGAATGTCGATGTAAGCACTTACATCATATTTTCATCCCTTTTTTATTTTTCTTTCTTTTGTTTTGTCTACTTTCACATACAACAATAGGTTTGGTCCTATCAATCTCTCCCTCAAACCTATGTTACATCAAGAAAGAAAATTAAAAAAAAAGATTTGCTATTCTCTGGTGGCGCCTTCACGCTATCAGTCGTGAAGGCTAACTGAGGCAGTGCACTGCCTCAGTTTGCCAACACCGACAACTTTGGTTTCTGGTTCTTCATCTTCAAGTTCAGAATCAGTTGTTATCCCTCTAGCCACTTCATTTTCTGAGATTTCTTCTAACTCAACTGTTTCAGACATTGTCTGTTTGCTGGTGTTAGTTGGTTCTACTTCAAGCTTGTCCTTGTATACCACATTTTCATTAAATGTGGCATTTCTGTGTCTTAGGATCTTTCTATTCTGATCATCCCAAAACCGGTAACCAAAATTATCATCACCATAGCAAATAAAGAAATATTTCTTGGCTTTAGGATCAAGCTTATCTCTATCATTAGAGTTTACATGCACATGTGATGACCCAAAGGGTCATCACCTTTTTTCTTACTCATTCTGTGTCTCCGAGGCCTTGAAAACCTCATTTAGGGTTGCCTCGATTTGCGTGTGCAGTCCAGGCACATAGCCGGAAAGCTTAAATATGAATTCCGTGAGAAAATGCTAAATTTTGACATTAAAATGATTAAATTTGACTTCTGTCAACATTATGGGTAAACGGACCTGGAGCCATGATTTGACGGTCCCGGAAGGTCCGTAGGAAAATATGGGACTTGGACGTATGCCCGGAAATAAATTCCGAGGTCCCAAGCCCAAGAAATGATTTTTTGAGTAAAAATTATTTTCTTTAAATAATTATGGAAATTTGAAATGACATTTGATTGGAATACTATGGTATCGGGCCCGTATTTTGGTTCCGGCACCCGGTATAAGTCTTATAGATGATTTAAGCACTTTCTATAACGTTTGGTTGAAAAAGGACGTCGTTTGACGCGTTTCGAACTTAAAATGGAACTTTGATGTTTTATGAAAAATTTGGAAGAAATCATGAGTTTTGAGGGTTAATCCGATGTATATGATGTTATTTTGGCGATTTGATCGCACGAGTAAGTCCGTAAGATGTTTTTGAGGTTGTGTGTATGTTTGGTTTGGAGCCTCGAGGACTCGGGTGAGTTTTGGATAGGTGTCGAGTCGCATTTTGACCTCAGAAATCTCAGAAATTGCTGCTGGTATGAACATGCCTGCAGGTTTTGCAATTGCGAAGCCTGGTTCGCAAATGCGAACTCGCAAATGCGAACCCAGCCCAAGCCTGCCTTGGCTCGCAAATGCGAGGTCCTCCTTCGCAATTGCAAAGTTTGCCCAAATGGCTGGAGGTCGCAAATTCGACTATTGGTTCGCAAATGCGAACAAGCCCAGATTTCCTAGAGTTTGCAAATGCGAACTTCCTTTCGCATTTTCCAAGCCTGCAGGGTTCGCAAATACGAACCCAGTTCGCAATTCCCATATCTGAGGCTCAGCAAATTTTATACTTAGCCGATTTTGAGCTTCATTTTTCACATTTTCTCAAACTCAAACACCCATAGGCGATTTTCCAAGAAATCCTTCTTCTCCAAATCAATTGTAAGTTAGTTTCTACTCATTTCTTTCAATCATTAACATCATTTAACATGTTGTCAACTTAAAATGAAGGATTTTCATGGGTGAGATTGGGGATTTTGGGTAGAACTTAGGTTTTTCTAAAATTGGGGATTTGGACCTCAATTTGAGGTCCGATTTCAAAACAAATCATAGATATGGATTCACGGGGGAATGGGTAACTGGGTTTTGGTTCGAACCTCGGATTTTGACCACGTGGACCCAGGGGCATTTTTGGACTTTTTGGGCAAAACTTTGGGAAATTCATTTTTATGCATTTGAATTGATTCATTTAGCACTTGTTGATGCATTTAAGTAATTTGTGACTAGATTCGAGCGGTTTTGTGGTGGAATCGAGGGGTAAAGCTATACTTGAGGCTTGAGTTGATTTTAAAGCATCGAGGTAAGTGTTTGGTCTAACTTTGGCTTGAGGGATTAGGAGTCGAGTCATAATTGCTACTTGTTATGTGTTGAGTACGACGTATGGGCATGATGACGAGTATCCATACGTTGGTGTCGAGCATGACCGTTGGTCTTAAATTGATAATTGTGTATTCTTAGTTGATTCTATGAAAGACTAGTTTGATGAGCCTTGATACTGAGTATTGATTTTAACTGTGACAAGTAGAAAGTAAATAGAATTGGTTATAGCTGACTCTCCCTTGCCGGGATGTTTGATTTGTTGTTATTGTTTTCCCTTGCCGGGATTATATTGTGTATTGTGTTGAGAGAAATGGGAGCGGGTGGTACGCCAACCATAAGTGATATTGAAATGGGAGCGGGTGGTACGCCTACCACAAGTGATATTAAAATGGGAGTGGGTGGTATGCCTACCACAAGTGATATTGAAATGGGAGTGGGTAGTACGCCTACCACAAGTGATATTGAAATGGGATCGGGTGGTACGCCTACCATGTTGCGACCAAAACGCTCACGCAAGTGTACGCGATCGACAAGTAATATAGTAGTAAGTAAAGTATCGTTCCCATGAGGAATTATGATCAACTTATTGACTGATGTAAACTCAAACAATTATCAATTCAAGCTAAAATATCACAAAATATATAAAGAACCAATTTACAATTTACTTAATAATTAAACAATAATTCAACAAAAAATTACTACGACAATTATACAATTTTATTTTAACAATTTATATGAAAGATATTCCACGGTCATGGGCTTGCTAGAGATCATGCCAAATTCTTAGCTATAATTATACAATTTTATTTTAACAATTTATATGAAAGATATTCCACGGTCATGGGCTTGCTAGAGATCATGCCAAATTCTTAGCTTAAGATTGATTTATTGAATTATCCGGATTATTGATTATAAGGTTAACAATACCCATAAGAATCTGTCGAGTTCTTATGCGCCTATTCAAGTTAAATTAATACTTATATGTCTATAGTATTAATATTAACAAAAATGCATTTACAATTCCTATTTTTCAACCAAACAAGGCAATTAAGTATAAGTCTATCTTAATCGCGAATCATTTACCCGATGCCCAAGATTCAGATCTTGTTCTATTTGATTCTATTTGCAATCAAGAATTTCCTTTTTCAAGTTTAATTCAAGATCCATAAATAGTATTTCACCGTTAGCTGAGCAGTAAAATAATTAATAACAGAATCAAATAAACAACCCATAACGATAATTTCATGATCTTCAATCTAAGCTTCAAACAACATAATAATCTAACACCCATGACCCTAGAATATTTGGGTTTTTAGTTACTCATGTTCATACAAACATCAACAATAAAAGTCTTAAACATAATATAAGTAAATACTAGGAGAAGATTTAGAAAAACTCTTTCAATCCTTGCTCCAAGTTAATGTTCCTCTTTGGTTTTCCTTTCCAAGATAAAGCTCCTCTCAATAATGGCTGCTTTTCCTTTTTCCAGATCTCTCCTTCTGCTAAAAGAGGTGATTTTTGCTTATATATTGTGTACAAAAGTTGTGGGCCAAAGTTCACCTAATTCTAGTCCGAATTTGCTTCAGGGATTGATGCTGGGGTGGATGCTTCGCATCCACCTCATCCTCCGCTTCTCAGCTTCGCACACCCTTTATTCCTCCATCTCAGCTTTGCCCAGGTGCTGATGCTATGGGGATGCTATGGGCTGACTTCACTGCTAAGGGGTGCACCAAAAATCTTTTTTTTTCAAGGTTGGATGCGACGCATCCAACCTCTTTTCCTCTAGTTGGAACATCTTTTCTTCATATTTTTGCACTCCAAACACCCTAAATCATCACACACAACTCCATTAGTCATAAAACGAATAATTAAACCATGTTGGGCATTTTTAACACTAAATAGCAACAAAAGGCTGTTAAAACATGGGTAAAATAATATCAAAACATATGGAACTATGCCAAACATCAACACCCCATACTTAAATCTTTGTTCTTTCTCGAGCAAAGTAAAATCAACCCACAATCAATCGAACAAAATTAAGGTTATTGCTATCAAGCCACACATTTCAATTAAGCTTAAGCACCCATGACTTTGGTTGATATCAACAATTAGCCCCTTGTATATGCATTCTCGGACTTCCTTATCCATGTTAATAACACGTCAAGTACACTATTGAACAATTCAAACCAATCAAATAGCACATTCGGGACATCTCAACCTCAGAAACTGACTCCTTAAGATAACTACTTTCGGGCCAACTTACTCACTCTGACTGAAAAGTTTAATAAAGTCGCCTATCCATCATGAAACATGTTCCCTCACCACAAAATCGAGAAAGATAGTCCGCACACTCAAATAAATTTGAACGTAATTTAAGGACTTCAAAACAGTAAAAGAATTCTCTCACTCTCTCAATGAACTTCACATGCGCTCAAAAGGTACCATATGCTTGCCCTTAATGTGAATCTCTACTAATTTAGGCTTGCTTGATCTCAAATCAATTAGGACTTTTCATGGTTATAATGTGGGCTAAGGGACGGGTAGGATCTATTTAGGAATAGTAGTTCACCCTCCTAAGCACCTTAACACATTACATAATTAGTATTGAGTGCAAATTCTTCAATCCCAACTTCCATTTTTTCAACAAAAATCACCCCATCAACGCTCCCTTTTTCTTTAAGCACTACCTTAATGTATACCCCACTAGCAAGAATAGGACAACAACTTATTCACAATTTTTTTTCTTTTTTTTTTTTTAATTTCGCTAGTGGTGTATTATTTTACAAAATGAGTGCACCCTTCTTTATCTCATTGGTTCCACTCAAAAGACACCCACACTCATTTACTTCTTACTTCTTTTAGCGCTCATTTTACAATTAAAGTGCCTTAAGAGGTAAAGGATAAAAAATAAGGTTAATTAAGAACAAAAAGGATATAGGCTTGTAATGTGGGTGCCAAATAAAAGTATATAGGATCAAAAGAGTTAACTAAGGATAGATTTGGTTTGTGGTATCATTATAGTTCACAAGGATCAAAGAAGTCCTAAAATCATATTTCAAACCAAGCGAAACCTAGGATTTTGCTTCGACTCACATACCGGGCAAGTTCTAGACACAAATGTACAACACGAGACTTATACAAAAATCTTACCACACATTGGCACATGATTCGCCTAGGATGGCTACATTTCAACTTTCAATCAAAGCAAGTACTAAGTTAAGCCCCATTTTTTTTTCTTTTTAATGCACACAGCACAACAGTTAGCACGGGAATCAAGACAATGAGCCTAAGTGTAACGAAGAAGCTATTCAACTTTTAAAGGCGAAAATAGTCCTCATAATACATGGAGGAAGTTATAATCCACATGCTCAGGTCTAACTCTGTTAATATCAAACAAGTCACAGAATATGCTGAATTTAGTCTGAGTCTTTACCTACTACACTACTAAAAAAAAACTAATACCCGATTCAAAAATTCATCCCTTGGAAAAGAACCGATGGCCAAAGAAAAACCAAGGGGGATTATTTCCTAATATACTACATTTACTAAATACTCAGGCTAAGAAAATCTGTAATAGTTACGTACATTCATCCACACAAAAAAATCTGAATAACACAAAAAGAAAAATCTGAATAACACCCCACACTTAGAATCATGCGTTGCCCTCAATGCACACAAATAAAACAGAGTAGGGTGAGAAGAAACTCCCTCAAGTCAAAGTGGAGGGCTCCTCCGCGGTCGGCTGAAGAGCAGTAACAATATTTGAGTGGGTACTCGAAGCATCCACAACCTCTATCATGGCCTTCTCCGGCCTAGAAATAACATCCTCCTGAATAGGGAGCTCAGACATAGGTGTGGAAAAACAAGGTGGATGCGTCACATCCTCCTTAGCCTTCTCTCTTTTCTCTTTTTTTTTAAAATACATACAAGAACTAAGTCCTAAAAAAAATTAAAAATTCAAGGAACTCCTACAAAAAAAATTAAATAAAACTAAGAAATATATATCAAATGGGAAAAATGAACAAACTACTTAAACAAAAGAAAATACTTGGGTTTACTCCCAAAACGCGCCTTATTTAACTTCGCAGCACGACGCAACACGTTCTTCACGCATCAGCCAGGTCCATCGAGGTCTTGTGACGTGCAATGTCACCACTCCAATAATGTTTTACTCTCTGTCCATTCACCAAGAATGTACCACTTGATTTTATGTCCCTCAATTCAACGGTTCCATGAGGAGTCACGCTTACCACAACAAACGGACCTGCCCAACGAGATTGCCCAATAAGCTTTGTGTTCTAGCTCAACAGGCAAATGACATGCCTTCCCATAAACTAACCTGTACGGAGAAGTACCAATTGGAGTCTTGTATGCAGTGCGATATGCCCATAATGCGTCATCCAGCTTCCCTGCCCAGTCCTTTCTATTTCCACTTACTGTTTTCTCCAGAATCTGCTTTACCTCTCTATTTGAAACTTCCACTTGACCACTCGTCTGGGGGTGATAGGCAGTGGAAACCTTGTGTTTAACTCCATATTTTGCAAGCACATTATTCAGCAATATATTATAGAAGTGAGTTCCTCCATCACTTATCAACACTCTTGGAGTCCCAAAACGTGTAAAGATGTGCTTCTTTACAAATCTCACCACTACTTTTGCATCATTAGTCGGAAGAGAAATGGCCTCAACCCACTTAGACACATAATCAACTACAACCGAAATATATCTGTGACCATTAGAGTATGGAAATGGCCCCATGAAATCAATTCTCCACACATCAAAAAGCTCTACTGCCAAAATATTTTGCAATGGCATCTCATTCCTCTTTGTGATTGTACCTGTTCTTTGACACTTATCACAATTTTTGACAAAAGCATGTGCATCTTTAAACAATTTTGGCTAGTAAAAACCTGATTGTAAAACCTTTTTGCTATTCTGTCTCCACCATGATGACCTCCATAAAGAGAAGCATGACAGTCATGCAATATTACATTCATCTCCTCCTCAGGGACACACCTTCTTACCAATTGATCTGCGTATTACTTGTATACAAAAGGCTCGTCCCACATGTAAAATCTCACGTCATGTAAAAATCTTCTTCTTTGATCAGCTGTGAATTCTGGTGGAGTCACCCCACTTGCAATAAAATTCACATAATCAACATACCACGAGGTTTCATCCGACGTGATGGCTAGTAACTGTTCATCAGGATATGTTTCTTTGAATGATTCCCCTTCAATTACATGGCGTCTATTTTCCAACCTGGACAAGTGATCTGCAACCTAATTCTCCGTCCCTTTTTGATCTCGAATCTCTAAATCAAATTCCTGCAAAAGAAGAACCCATCAGATTAATCTTGGCTTGGCTTCTTTCTTTGCAAATAAATACCTGATAGCTGAATGATCTGTGTACACTATGACTTTGGTTCCGACTAGATAGGACCTGAATTTATCAAATGCCCATACTACTGCAAGCAACTCTTTTTCAGTAACAGTGTAATTCATTTGTGCTGGATTAAGAGTTCTGCTTGCATAATGAATGGAGTAAAAGATTTTCTCCTTCCGCTGCCCCCTATGTCACTCGCGTCACACATCATCTCGAATGGAAGTTCCCAATCCGGGGCAATGATAATTGGTACAGTAACTAATCTTATTTTTAGCTCATCAAATGCTTTCAGACAAGCATCATCAAACTTGAAGGATGTATCTTTCTCAAGAAACCTGCACAAAGGAGATGAAATTTTTGAAAAATCTTTAATGAAACGACGATAAAAACCTGCATGGCCCAAGAAACTGCGAATGCCTCTAACTGATGTCGGTGGAGGTAATTTTTCAATTGCTTCCACCTTTGCTTTATCCACCTGCAATCCATTCTTGGACACTTTGTGCCCTAAGACAATACCTTCTCTTACCATGAAATGGCATCTTTCCCAATTTAGTACCAAATTTTATTTCTTCACACCTAGCAAGTACCTTGTCAAGATTCATTAAACATTCATCAAAAGAACATCCAAATACAGAAAAATCATCCATAAATACTTCCATAAATCTTTCAACCATATCAGTAAAAATAGCCATCATCCACCTTTGAAAATTCGCAGGTGCCTTACGAAGACCAAATGGCATTCTTTTAAATGCATATGTCCCATATGGACATGTAAATGTGGTTTTCTCTTGGTCCTCTAGGGCTATAACAATCTGATTATATCCCGAGTATCCATCCAAGAAACATTTGTATTCCTGTGCAGCTAAACTATCAAGCATTTGGTCAATAAAGGGAAGAGGAAAATGGTCTTTTCGGGTGGAATTATTCAATTTTCTATAATCTATTCAAATCCTCCACCCAGTAACAGTTCACATAGGAATGAGATCATTGTTTTCATTTTTACTACAATCAATCCCCCTTTATTTGGAACACATTGGACAGGACTTACCCATTTGCTGCCAAAGATTGGAAATACAATGCCTACATCAAGCCATTTAATCACTTCTTTCCTTACCACCTCTTCCATGTTGGGATTTAGGCAGCGTCGTTGTTCTATGCTCGGCTTGTGTCCTTCCTCAATGAGAATTTTGTGCATGCAAAAAGCTGGACTAATAGCTTTTATGTCAGACATTGTCCACCCAATTGCTCTTTTATGCTCACGTAGTACTCTCAACCATTTTTCTTCCTACAATTCAGACATGTCAGAAGAAATAATAATAGGTAATGTATCATAACTACTCAAATAAGCATAATGAAGTTGAGAAGGTAAAGGATTTAGTTCCAATTCTGGAGCTTCTTCAATTGATGGCTTCGGAGGAGGGCCATTTGGCCTGTTCAAAGGTTTAAAGGGATTTAATCCTTTCAGATATTCACATGATGCATTCAAAATATGTTTCATCGCTTCAACCTTATCATTAATCTCCAAACTATCAAACAACACAATTGCCTTCTCTAAAGAATCCTTCAACTATACGCTTGGGGCAATAAGTTGCTCTTCCATCTCCATGACAGATATCATTGACAATTCTTCATAATAGCGAGGAAGTTGAATAGCTTTGTATACATTAAAAATAGCTTCCTCATTGTCAACTCTCATGATCATTTTTTCTTCTCTTACTTTAATTATAGAATCACATGTAGCCAAGAGAGGTCTTCCTAATATAATAGGAAATTTTTCATCAGCTTCAAAATCCAAGATAATGAAATCAGCCGGAAAAATAAATTTCCCAATATTTAGCAGCACATCTTCAATCACTCCTTCCGGGTAAGCTATGGATCTGTCTGCTAGTTGCAACATCACAGTGGTGGGTTTTGGATCTCCCATACCCAATTGCTTGTACAAAGACAAAGGCATTAAATTTATGCTTGCTCCCAAATCACAAAGTGCATGGCCTACACGAATATTACCTATTCTCACAGGGATAGTAAAGCTTCCTGGATCCTTAAGCTTTTGAGGAAGCTTATTTTGGACCCTTGAAGTGCACTCTTCAGTTAGTGCAACTGTTTCAAATTCAGCCAATCTCCTCTTGTTAGCCACAATATCTTTTAGGTATTTGGCATACTTTGGAATTTCACGAATCGCATCTACCAACGGAATATTCAATTGAATCTGACTCAACATAGTGAGAAATTTTTTGAACATGCGATCATTATTCTTTTTCTGCATTCTTTGTGGAAAAGGTGGTGGTGGTCTTAGAACATTCACGGGCACTGAAACTATATCATCTTTCTTTGCCTCCTGTGTTGCTTCGGGAATCAATTCACCCTCAAGTATAGATTTGTCTTTTCTCTTCTTTGGAACTTCTTCTAATTCCCTTCCAGTTCTAAGTGTTATTGCACTAACTTGCGGATTTTTCTCTGTATCACTTGGAAGAGCACATGCAGGCCTAGTATTTTGATTTGCAGCTAGCTGTCCCATTTGTTTTTCAAGATTTCTCAAGTTAGTTCTGAGCTGTTAATTTTCACGTAACAATTTCTTCAACAAATCGTTTGTACTTTCTTCTACTTGCTGGGGTAGCCTTTGAGGTTGGTTAAAATTTCCTTGGGGTCTATATTGATTCTAATTTGATTGATTTCCACCCCAAGAGAAATTAGGATGATTCCTCCAATTTGCATTGTACGTGTTCCCATATTGTGCCTGTTGGTTCATCAGACCTCTGCTTTATTGCCCTACATAATAAACAGATTCAGGATTTATGGGGCACATGTCACTCGTGTGATTGTCACCACACATTTCACAACAAATAGACATTTGTTGAACATGTTGCATTTTTTGTGTCTGGTTCATTGTCATTCTATTCATTTTATTTGCCAATTTTGCTATGTCTACTCTCATGGCTACAAAGTCATCAAGTTCAAGTACCCCTGCTGCTTTTTATTTCATTGCTCTCCTTGGTTCTCCCTCACCTTTCCAATTATGATCATTAGCAGTGAAGTTGTTTAGCAGAAGTTGTATTTCACTATATGGTCTTGCCATGCAACTACCTCCACAAGATGAATCAAGATTCATCTTAGAAGTCTCATCTAATCGATCAATAAAAGTATGACCCAATACCTCATCAGTCTAATAATGATGTGGATAGTCTCGGAGTAGTTTCTTGTATCTTTCCCAAGCTTGTCGAAGATCTCACCATCTCTTTGTTGAAACCCAATAATCTGGCTTCGCAAAGAATTTGTCTTTTTAGTGGGGAAAAAATTGATTAAAAATTTCTTTGCTAAATCATCCCAAGTAGGATTGAATTAGCAGGCTCCTTCTTCAACCATTCTTTAGCTTCCCCCAACAATGAAAAAAGAAACAAGGTCAGCATGATGAATTTTGTGTAAAATGATGAATTTTGATATTAATATGGTTAAAGTTGACTTCGGTCAAAGTTTTTGGTAAAAGGACCCGAACCCGTAATTTGACGGTCCCAGAGGGTCCGTAGAAAAATATGGGACTTGGGCGTATGCCCGGAATTAAATTTCGAGGTCCCAGGCCCGAGGAATGAATTTTTCCATGAAATTGTTTTCTGAAAATGTTTAAGGAAAATGAAAATGAAATTTCATCAAAAAGTGATGGTATCGGGCTCGTATTTTGGTTCGAACGCCCGGTACAAGTCAAATATGTGTTATTCACTATCTGTAAAGTTTGGTTGAAAACAGACGTCGTTTGACGTGTTTCGGACTATAAGTTCCAAATTTGAAAGTTTATGAAACTTAATGAAAATCAAGTGTTTTGAGGCTTGATTCTACGTATGTGATGTTATTTTGGCAATTTGATCGCACGAGTAAGTCCATAGGATTTTTGAAAGTTGTGTGCATAATTGGTTTGGAGCCCCGAGGGCTCAGGAGAGTTTTGAATAGGCATCGGATTACATTTTCTCATTTGTAAAAAGCTGGTATCATTCAGTTCTGCAGGCTTCGCATTTGCGAAGCCAGTATTCGCAAATGCGAACTCGCAATTGCGAGCTTCTCATCGCAAATGCGATCTTTCACCTGGGCAGCGATCTTCGCAAATGCAAAGAAAATTATCACAAATGCGATGCCCGCCTACGAACCCAGTCTTCGCAAATGCGAATGACTGTCCGCAAATGCGGATGTGAACCTTCGAAAATGCGACCAATATTTCGCAAATGCGAACCTCCCAATATCCTTCAGAGTTCGCAAATGAGAACTTGACTTCTCAAACGCGAACTCGACTTCGCAAATGCGAACTCGACTTCGCAATTCCCATATTTGGTCGGGGTTCGCAATTGCGAACCCCAGTTCGCAATTCCCATATCAGAGACTTGCATTTTTCATACTTAGGCGATTTTAAGCTTCATTTTTCACATTCCTCCAAAACTAAAACTCCTTAGGCAATTTTTTAAGCACAAGCCTTCTTCCAAATCATTTGTAAGTCAACTTTTACTTAATTTCTTCAATCTCTAACATCATTAAACATGTTTTTATCTTATAATTAAGGATTTCCATGTGTGAAAATGGGGATTTTGGGTAGAACCTAGGTTTTCTTAAAGTTGGGGATTTGGACCTCAATTTGAGGTCTGATTTCAAAACAAATCATAGATATGAACTCGCGGGATAATGCGTAACCGAGTTTTGGTTCGAACCTCGGGTTTTGACCACCTGGGCCCAGGGGCATTTTGGGAATTTTGAAAAAACTTTGGGAAATTTATTTTTCATGCATTCAAATTGATTCAAGTAGCATTTGTTAATTCATTCAAGTAATTTTTGACTAGATTCGAGCGGTTTGGTGGTGGATTCGAGGGGTAAAGCTATTCTAGAGGATGGAGTTGAGTTTGGAGCATTTGAGATAAGTGTTTGATCTAACTTTGGCTTGAGGGAATAGGATTAGAGTATTATTGATTGCTATTTGCTAAATGATCGAGTACGGTGTATAGGTATGGTGACGAGTATCTATACACCGGTGTCTCGCATGACCGTGAGTCTTTGCTGTTAGTTATTATTGGTATGTTTGGGACCCTTCCAAAACTAACTAATGAATTCTACATAATGTGAAGAGTTGAAGATCAACTGTGATTTTGTGAATTCTTTTGAGCGTTGGCTCGAACAATAAAACACTATTGAGTAAGAAATGAAAGAATTGGTAAGAAATGTGATTATCGCCCTTTCCAGGATGTGGAAGTTATTGTCATTGCTCCCTTGCCGGGACTTAGTTGTTTATTTATGTTTCCCTTGTCGGGACATTTCTCATTACTGTTTATTCCCCCCGCCCATTTGGTTGTGATTGCTGTTTGGGTGAGGAAGAGTGATAATGCACGAAGGGTCATTTCGTGCCATTGTTGATTATATTTGCATGAAGGGTCATTCCGTGCCATTGTTGATTATATTTGCTCGAAGGGTCATTCCGTACCATTGTTGATTATATTATGCACGAAGGGTCATTCCGTGCCATGAAATGAGAGATTATGTGAGGAAAGCACGAAG
>MU708319.1:0-10055 GCA_026770625.1 Nicotiana glauca
TATTTATCCTCGAGAGGCTGCAGAACCTTTAGGAAAACTTCTCATTCTTGGAATTCTTATCGTGCATACTTGATTAAGCTTGAGATATAACTCTTGAAATTCCTTCCACACGTCTTTATGCGCACGTGAGCGCTTAGTAGTATATGTGCCTTAATGGCTTATGATTCCCCGATCAAGGGGCGAGAGGTAATCTCCGTGAGTTCATGTTAGGCTAGTCTGGAGGACTTGAGGCCAGATCTTTGCCTATGGCTTGAGCATCGAGGTGTTGATTGTCTGAGCGAGTATTTTGAACTTATATGTTCAGCATTGTCCTTATTAGCCGGAATGGCGATTGGATATCTATGTGATGAGTATGTTAGTGCTGTGAGGTGTATCTATGTGATTTTGGTAGTGACGAATAAGTCTGCTGGATAATAGATAAGCTGTTAAGTGTTTGTTTCCTATTGCGATCTATTGTGTAGCCCCAAGTTATGGGCGCGTGAAGAATATTTTCATGTCTCTTAGTTGGAAAGTAAAGTGCATTTCATGTGGTGGTATGAGTTTAGATTCAGGAAGACTAATTGATTGTGTAACGTATATGATGGTGGAAGGTATGTTGGAATGCTGAAATGAGGCGAAGCAGCCGGGTTATCTCCTGCGGAGTGTTTTTGAGAGGTATGATCCTTATGTGTATGTTAAAATATCTCATGTGTAATTGAAGGGTATGTGTTGTAATTTGAGAATTTGGGACGCTTAAGAAAGTGGACTCAATTGTGGTAGAGATGAATGTGAAATGTGCAGAGAATGTTAGTGCTACATGATCTGTGTAGTCATAAAACTTGTAAATTATGTGAGTTTGGTCTCACTGTTGCATTATGGCATCGTTAGAGTAAAAGTACTATGAGTTGTTAAGAGTGCCTTGATATATGGCCTCGAGCCAAGTTGGGGAGGTTGCTATTGATTAGCTGATTGCACTATTAGGTGCTATGTGGTTCTGTCTCAAGGTATGTTGGCGGATCAGTTTTGGTCGCAGAAATTGGGCCGAGAATGGCGCGTGTGAAGGAAAATTTTGATAAAGGTTATATGGTGCTTCGTAGATGTGAAGAAATACTAGGATNGTCAGAGTACTAATAAGGCACGAGTGGTTCTATTCATTTAGGGCATGTGATTTACAGCTGAATAAGAGTGAATGACTCTCGAGAATGGTTTTACTATGTTCAAGGTTTTGCATGTGGCAATCAGGCGTCTTAAGTTTGTGTACGTGGCTAGAGACTGTGTTTCTTTAGAAAAGATCAAGACTTGTGGTACCTTGTGTTAATCATGGGATTCTACGTATCCGCATTTGGAAGGTAATGGTAAGCGAATTTAGAATCGCAGGAAGATCTTCAAGGTAAAGCATTCTGGAATGTGGTATTTCTGGGAAACGTTTGAGAGGGTATTCAGTGGCCTATGGGTCTTAGACAGTATGGTCTTATGTGCGAGTCTCATGTGGTAAACCCGAGTTGAGGTATTGTGGTGCTACAGCAAGGGAGAATATCAAATTAATGATGAATCAGGAAGAAAATTGGATAAATGGAACAATTTGATAATAAACCGAATCAGTATGATAAGGATATGAGTAATTCTTTTTATTTGTTTGAGGTAACGAGTCTTATAGGTATTGTGCAGCAAAGCTCTTGCGTGTAGGCAGATTGCTTAGCTGGGTTTGGGTAGAGGGATTCAGTCCTGGCAGTTTAGCTTGTGCAACGGAATTGGGAGAAAGTGTACTTGATGTGTTTTACCGTGGTTTGAAGATGAGTATATTTCCTATGGGTATGGGAAGCTCGGAGTGTGAAATAATTTTTCTCCTGTATGGGATCATGAAAGTTCTGGACTGGTTGAATGCGTCGATGTCTGCGGCGCAGGAGAGAGACAGAATTCCTCATGTTACACTAGTGTGGTATGGTCTATGTGTTATGATATGGAGAATTGAGATTTGCGTGTTCAAGGTTTTGGTTCAGTTCATAATGGGAAGTCATTAAATTCTTGAGCAGTACGGGCAACTGCAGGTGAGTAAGGTGATGTAAGCTAATGATACGTCAGTAGTATTGCGGTATTCTCTTGGTGGATCGACTATTGATAATTGAGTTGTTGATGGCGCAGGGAAATTTTTGAATATCTTTCGTGGTATGAATGGATACTTGATGTGTGTTATATGTGTTGGAGACTAGAAGTTCTCGTGATCCGACTATGCAGTGGTTGTAGATCGTGTGTATCGACATCGTCTAGCGGTTATTGGAAATTGGAGGTCCGAGTGGATCTTTCTTTGCTTGGTATGTTAAATTTGGGTTATGATATTAGATTGCAGACTGGTTGTCCCAATGTCAGGTTGTCTAGACTAATGTGTTACGGGCTATGTCGGAAAATGCCACAGGTTGCGTGGCAAGGTGCATCGGATTATGTTCTAGCAGGGTAGTTTGCATTCCAAAGACCAGCGGACGGCTGGCAAGTATTGCTTTGTTAATTGGGCCTTTGTGGCGGATGTCAGTGTAAAGTTTTCTACCATTGATTCAGTTCCGGTATTGAGGGACTTGTTCGGATGCGTTTCTTATGGCCGGGCATGAGACAATATGTGTTTATTGTAACGAGCAAATTTGGCTCGATGTGCATCTCCTTTTGAGAGATATATGTGCGGATTGGGTAGCACGCCGCCACGGGTATGTTATCTGGATCGGGTTGCACGCCGTAATAGTGTGATGATGAGAATAGTTTTCCAAATGTTACTTGGTATGTCTTGCTTCCTGGTTTCTGAAGAAAGTCCGTATTAGGTGTTGCTCGGTGAATAGCACATCGGTTGTGTCCTTTCAGGATTGAATAGTGTATATTAATTGCTTCACCGTGGGTGTGATGGATTGCGTGGTTTCAGACCTCAATCTGTGTGTAGCTGTCCCTTTTGAGCATTGCGACTTGAGGTGCTCCGTGTGTAACAGTGTTGGATAAGATCGCGCATTATGGTGAGGCTACATGGAGATTAGACCCTTCGGCGTAGATTCAAGTATTCTATTTCTTTGATGTGGGACGGGGTCCCAGCCTTGTGTTGTGATGGTATTGAGGAGTTTGAGTTGCAACTCTTTTGTTGAGCCATTGGTCATAATTTGAGTATGTCCAGACTGTTCCTTAATGGTGCGTGCATTATGCAGGTTGTGGCTTAGGCCTGTATTGAGGTGTCGTATCACCAGGGTGGTGTGTTGAATTCGAGGTGATCGTTGGATTAATTAATGAATGCGAACAGATGTGATTTCAGCTGGTTAGAGGGTCCATATCGAGGTTTGGCCCGGAAATCTGTTATGGTATTAGTCAACAAGGAAGTGGCTTCATGTATGGGTGACCTGAGGAATGGTTACGGTTTATCACGTGTTTTATTTATCGTTGGCAGTATATGAAATTGTTGGAATAAGGCTTTAGCTAATAAGAGGTTCCTATCGGTAATTGATTATTTTGGGCAACTGCCGTGAATGGAGACTATCGTTTCGAGTTTATTCTGAGCATAGATGTGAAGTTCTGATCTTGTGTATGGGTTAGGAAGTGCAATGTGGTTCTACGGTTATGGTCTATATGGACTGTGAAATTTCAGCTGTGTTGTATTATTGGTGCCTATGTGAGTTAGGGTGACGTGGGATCACCTCGGGTATATGTTTGGTGAGGTCATTCGGATATTAGTTGGCTTCTAGTACACCTCTGGGTACGCTCGAGGACGAGCGTTTGTTTAAGTTGGGGAGGATGTAACGACCCGAACCGTCGTCTCATGTATCCCCGCCCCATTTTCCCCGTTTTATGCTTCTATATGTTTCATTATATGTGTTTGGTGAATTTGAAGTAATTCGGATAGAGTTTGGTTGGAAATGAGACAATTAGTCTCCTTAAGAGAAGGTTAGTTTGGAAAAGTCAACCGGATGTCGACTTATGAGTTAGAGGGCTCGGAATGGATTTCTGATGATTCGACTAGTTTCAGGAGGTGATTTATGACTTAGGAGTGCGATCGGAATTGAATCTGGAGGTCCGGTGTAGAAATAAGCTTGAATTGGCGAAGTCGGAATTTGGCGAATTCCGGTTGATAGGTGAGATTTTGATCCGAGGGTCGGAATGGAATTCCGAGAGTTGCAGTAGCTTCGTTAGGTGATTTTGGATATGTCTGCAAATTTTCAGGTCATTCGGACGTCAATTAGTCGGGTTTTTGATCGAATATGATTTCGGAAGTTTTAAGAAAAATTAGGCTTGAATCCGTGGTAATTTGATGATTCTTGTGTTGTTGTGTGTGTTTTTATGATTGGAACAAGTTCGTATGGTGTTTTGGAGTAGGTTGGTGGTCTTGGTTGGGGTCCCGGGGGCCTCGGGATGATTTCGGAAGGTTTATCGGGAATTTTGAAGTGTTGTAGCAGGTCTGTTCTTAAAGCTTTTGGTATTTCCGCATCTGTTCAAATAGGACTGCAGGAGCGGTTTCGCAGATGCGGCTCTTTGATCGCATAAGCGGTCCTAGTGGCGGGGTGGCTTTATCGCAAAAGCGGAAGGATTCCGCAAGAGCGGACACCTCATAAGCGGTATTTGACCGCAGAAGCGGTCCTGGGCTATATAGTTGAGACCGCATAAGCGGTCAGGGTAACCACAGAAGCGGCTTCCGCAAAAGCGGTTTAAGGCCGCAGAAGCGGTCGTGTGAGTTAAGTGAAGTCGCAGAAGCGGACTTAAGGCCGCAGAAGCGGTACCGCAAAAGCGGTAGAGGGACCGCAAAAGCGAAAATCGCAGAAGGGTTAAGTGAATCAGTGTATTCGAATTTCAGAAGTGAGAAAACATTTTGGATTAAGGACTTAGTCGATTTTTGGGCGATTTTGAAGAGGCTTCGAAGGAGAATCATCAGGTATGGATATTTGGACTTGGATTATGTTATTATAGTGTAAAATCACGAATTAATCACTGAAAATTGAAGGAATCAAAGGGTAAAAATGGAGGTTATGGCTTGAAGCCTAAGAGAGAGTAAAGTGATGATTTGAGGGGTCAAAAGGACTCTGATTCTTGTGTATTTTATATGTATGGACTCGTGGTGAGACGAGGATTCCGGAAATGTGAATTTCGTAATTTTTCGAGAAGCGGGCCCGGGGCTCGGGTTTTGCTAGTTTCGAGGTTCTTGCTATAATTCGATTGTTTTCGATTGGGTATTGTCCCATTTGCATATTGTGATGTATTCGCTCTGTTTTTGGCTAGTTTCGACGCGCGTGGAGGCTGATTTGAGGGGCAGAGGCTTCACAGGCTTGAGATTTCGCCGGTTCGAGCTGAGCAATACTTGGGAATGATATCCTGAGGGTTTGAAACCCCGAATTTGCACATCTTAGTGCTGTATTATGGTGACTTGCACGTTGGACCTGAGCGTGGGGTAGAGCACCGTTGGGGATCGTGACTTGGTCCGTCCCGGTTGTTGGTTTTTACCGCGTATTTGCAAATGATTTGTTGTTATCATTATGACTTGGGCTCATTGCCGTACTTGGGGCTTATTGCCGATTGTTTGAACTCTTTGTGAGCTATCATCACTGTTTTCCTCACTATTTCAAATATTATTTGAACTCAGTCCGTGTGATTTATACTGTTTTATGAACTCAGCTATATTTTACTCAAACTTGGAGATTTAATGATATTTGAACTATTATTTGAGCTGAGTATTATTGTTTTACTTATGCCCGGGGGGCTTTTCAACTATTTTTGGACTGATTGAGGCCGAGGGCCATATGTGAGGGCATGAAGAGTGACGTGAGGAGGCTTTCAGGCCTCGAGTGATATGTGAGGAGGCTTTCAGGCCTCGAGCGTTATGTGTGCATATGCATATACATGCATGGATCGGGCTGCATGACGCAGCGGTGTGATATTGATATTGCGCTTGGGCTGTAGGAGCCCCTCCGGAGTCTAAACCCCCATAGTGAGCGCGAGTACCCAAATGGATCGGGCTACGCGCCGTAGCGGTCATATGCATTGCATTGCATTCATGCATGTACTCCTGTTTGTACTGCGTGACATGACATTTAGCCCTCATATATCATCGGCATACATACTGTTACTTACCTTGTTGACCAGATACCCTGGTATTATATGTTAAGGAGTGCTATTCCCAAGGGGCCGATTTATGAGCCGATTTGCTCTATCTGATGTAGTATTTATATGCTTGGCTGTTGAAAAAGTAAAAGAGATATTTGTCAAAGAGATTTTTAACTGATCTTGAGATTTTACAAAGGATTTTCACATCGTTTCGGTTTTTCTCAAAGGGGTGTACCGTCTTTTTATAGCATTTTAGTGTGCCCATACGTGTTTTCTTATCGCTCAGTTATTATTCTCTTTTATTACCACTGAGTTGGAAGTACTCACTTTACTCCCTGCACCTTGAGTGCAGTTGCAGATTTTGTTCACCCGGTAACGGGTTATTAGCAGGACTGAAGGCCATATTATGGTAGTTGAATAAGGTGACCGCCAACATTCGCGGCACCGCATCCCATCTTTGAAATTCCAGTTTGACCTTGTATGTATATACTATGTTGGCCAAATAGTAGTGTTCCCTACTCGTTAGATGCTCGTGACTTGTGACACCCCGGTCGGGTTGTGTGGGATGAAATTTAATAGTTAAATGCCACTAAGTAGTATTTCTATTCATTTATGTTTAATAGCTACTAAAAGAGGATTTGGGGTTGGTTGCTGGCCTTGTTTTCACGAGAGGCGCCATCACGACCGGATATGGAATTTGGGTCGTGACACTCTAGCTCTAAATTTTATAGTGGAATTAGTTGTTTGCAATATTATTTACAATGTGTGATTTAATTGACTAGATTTGGGTCATTTGGAGTCGAGAACTCGTGGCAATAACGTATTTGCTAGTTGATGTTAGCCGGTTCGAAGTAAGTATCTTGCCTAACCTTGTGTGGGGGAATTCCCCTTCGGATTTGAGTCTTCTATGTTGATTGTATTCCTTGCACACGAGGTGACGAGTGCGTGTTTGGATTTATTTGTGTTAAATTGATCCTTTAGGCTTTTAGATCCTTGTAATCACCGAATATGAAGTTGTACTTGAGCCGATTGATGAAAATCCTGTTTTACTTAAGTTGTTAACATTTAACTTTCTTTCGTATTTGCTTTATATTACTTGAAGCCTATTACTTGTGTTAGACTAGGAAAGCATGTCTACCTGATATAATTGCCTAATTGCTAAGTTGTTTAATCGTACCATGTGAAGCATGCTAGGCTAGTTCTATCAGCTACACCATTTTTCATATTTATCCCTTGGTTTGTTTTTGGCTGTGACTGCACTTTTATTTTGGGACTACGGGACGGTATCCCGGGAGATCCCCCTGCACTTTTATTTTGGGACTATGGGACGGTATCCCGGGAGATCCATTGGACAGTTAAGGAGAGGGCTATAGGACGGTATCCTTGGAGACCCTCATTAGCATTTGAGATTGAGTGGTGTTTACCCTATGTTTCTGTTTTATCTTGGTAGTTATTATTGTTTCATTGATTTGCCTTATTACACAGTTGCATTTATCATTCTTGTCAGATTTCCACCCTGTTAAATTATTGCTATTGTGATGCACGAGGTTTCTGTCGTGCGGTTGTTGATATTGTGATGCACGAGGTTTCTGCCGTGCGGTTCTTGATATTGTGATGCATGAGGTTTCTGCCGTACGGTTATTGTTGAAAGGTTGCACGAGGTCTTTGTCGTGCTATTGTTGTTATTGATGTTTTGCACATGCAGCGTAATAAGGCGGGATATGTTATATGCTTATATGTGGGTTGCGCAGGTGGCGGAATAAGGTGGGACATTGTTATGCATGTATGGCGAAATAAGGCGGTGCTAATTATATTATTTACTGCACACGTGGCGAAATAAGGTGGGTTATGTCAGGGATTGATTTTATAGAGTTGTGATGGCCTGTTGAGGTATTCCTATTTGTTTCTATTGTGATTGTGGATTGTTACCTGTATAAACGTTACCGCTTGGGTGTTGTGAAGGAACATCGTACGTGCGGTCAGTCCCCCTTTTCATGTTTGCTGGTTGGTAAAATTTTGTTAGAAACATTTGCACAAGCATAAACGTAGCTGATCACTACTATTAGAGGTGAATTCCTCATATTTTTTTTCTAAGGGTGGAGGTACGCCTCGCTTATCCATTATATTTGGGAGAGTGGCCCTAGTTAGCCAGTTAGTTATGTGTATGCTCATGAGATTCATGAGGCACAAGATGCCAATTGTTAGATTTCAGATGCTGGGTCTTCGCGAGTTGTAGTTAGTCTGACACTTGGTGAAATTTGTGGGAAGAGTGGGATAAGACCTTCTGTGAACATCATTGTACGATATAAGTTATTGACTTGTTTCTTTTCTTGCTGTGTTGTGGCCTTAGGATTTGGGTTGTGATTCTACCGTCGTTTTGTATCATCGTTTATTATATTCTTGTAGTTAATTGTTGTATTTGTCCCTTATTGTGAATTGTAGCATTTTTGGTCGTTCACGCATTCTTTACATATTCATATGTCATTACCATTATCTCTATGATTATACTGTTTATCGACCGGTAGGTGCCTTGACTGTCCCTCGTCACTACTCCATCGAGGTTAGTCTTGGTACTTACTGGGCACCGCCGTGGTGTGCTCATACTACTCTTCTGCACATTTTTGTTGTGCTGATACATTCTTTACACTCCCGTTCAGTTCTGTCAGTCTTGGAAGGAGGCGTATTGGTAGAGACTTCAAGGTATATCTGCTACGTCCGCAGACTGAGGAGTCCCTTTCCAGCTTTTCTGTAATAAGTATAGTTCTTCCAGTATTTTCTCCTTTGTATAGATATTCTTGAGTCAGAGCCTCTTATGTATCCCCTTAGCTTGTGATTTGTTAGTTTCCGGGTTTCGAGAGATTTGCTAGCTTCGAGAATTGTTGTGGTATGTGTCGAGCGGCACCTTAAACACCATTTTTATTTTACTATGCCAGTTTATTTACTTTCTTCCGCAATTATGGTTTATCTTCCGCATTTGTTAGGCTTACCTAGTCATAGGGACTAGGTGCCATCACGACATATTCATGGAGGGTGAACTGGGGTCATGAAAAGATGGTATCAGAGCTCTATGTTCATAGGAGTCACAGATCACAAGCCGGTTTATTAGAGTCTCGTGGATCGGTACGGATACGTCTGTACTTATCTGCGAGAGGCTATGTAACCGTTTGGAAAATTCAACTTCACTTGATTTCCCGGTCGTGGTAGATTTTTGACATCCACAATCCTAAACCTCTGTCTTCTACTCTCTCACAGATGATGATGACACGTACTACTCGTGGTGATCAGGCACCCGCGCCCCTGCTGCAGCCGTCAGAGGTCGGGGTCAGGGTAGAGTTCGAGGATGCGCACGAGGTGCAGCGAGAGCGCCTGCGCGAGCTGCCGTTGAGGTACCACCAGCAAGTCCAACCGGAGTCCAGGCACCTGACACGGCCACTGCTACTACTACCCCAGCCATTCAGGAAACTTTGGCACAGTTCATGAGTATGTACACCACTTTGGTTTAGGCAGGATTGCTTCCCCTTGCTGCAGCCACATCCCAGGCCGGGGGAGGAGCACAGACTCCCGCCGCCCACGCTCCTGAGCAGCGAGCGCATGTTGAGAAGGTTCTAGAGATTGTTCCTGCGCCACCTACGGCACTAGTTCAGCCCGAGGGCATGGCAGCGGCTTCCGAGCAGGAGCAGATGAGACTAGAGAGGTTCAAGAAGTATGATCCTCCGGTGTTCAGTTGATTAGCATCAGACGATGCCTTGGGGTTTCTTGATGAGTGTTACCGTATTATCCGTACTATGGGTATCTCTGGATCGAGCGAGGTTTCCTTCACTACTTTTTAGCTTCGAGGAGCCGCCTATGATTGGTGGCGCACCTATGAGTTAGACAGTTTAGATGAGGCAGCTTCACTGACTTGGACTCAGTTTTCAGATATGTTCCTGAGAGAGTTTGTACCTCAGAGCCTCAGGGATGCATGGCGCGCGGAGTTTGAGCATTTGCACCAAGGTGCTATGACCGTCTCGGAGTATGCT
>MU708320.1:12317-53677 GCA_026770625.1 Nicotiana glauca
TCGTGCATAAATAATCAAACATAGCACGAAATGTCCCTTCGTGCATAAATAATCAAACATGGCACGGAATGTCCCTTCGTGCATAAATAATCAAACATGGCACGGAATGTCTCTTCGTGCATAAATAATCAAAACATGGCATGGAATGTCCCTTCGTGCATAAATAATCAAAACATGGCACGGAATGTTCCTTCATGCATAAATAATCAAAACAATCGTGCACGACATCACCCATCGTGCTTTATCATTCAACCTCACCCAAACAACAATCACAAACAATGGGGGCGAGGGAAATAGACAGACAATATTAAATATCCCGGGAAGGGAGAACAAAGAAAAACAACTAAATCCCGACAATGGAGCAAAAAAAATATGTTCAAACAATCCCGGCAAGGAAGATAATCAAGATACTCAAAACGTCCCGGCAAGGGAATAATCACATCTCCTTCTATTATGTTCATATCTTACTTTATAATCAAGTCAAAAAATTTAGCCAACGCTCCAAGGAGTTTACAAACCACATTTCCTTCTCATTCTTCTTATATCATATAGAAACCATCAATTTACAAGGAAGAGTCACTATCGAATCCCCAAATAAGCACAAATAAGGACTCACGGTCATGCTAGACACCGGTGTATAGACACTCGTCACCATGCCTATACACCGTACTTAACATTTAGCAATTAGCAAATAGAACTCTAATCCTAATCCCTCAAGCCAAAGTTAGATCAAACACTTACCTCGAAGGTTTACGGCCAACTCAATCCTTATCCTTAAGCAATGCCTTTCCTTTCAAATTTGGCTCCAATTAAATCGTATCTATACACAATTGATTTAATATCATCAATAATACTTAACTAACTAATCCAAATGGCTAAAAATATTTTCTAAAACATTCTGCCCAAAAATCTAAAAATCGACTCCGGGCCCATGTGGTCAAAACACGAGGTTCGAACCAAATTCCGAACACCCATTCACTCCCGAGCCCGAATATATAATTTGTTCTCAAGTTCGACCCCAAAACGAGGTCTAAATTACCAAATTTTTGAAAACCCTAACTCTACCCAATTCTCTAATTTTCTACCTATTTTCACATGTTTAGGCCTAAGAATTTGATTGATGTTGATGAAAAATAAAGAAGACGAGTTAAACAATACTTACCTAATGAACTTTGGTGAAGAAATGCTCCAAAGATCGCCCCAAAGCTGTGGAGAAGAGAGAGTTTGAGAAATGGGATTTTTATCCCATTTCTGTTCTATTTTAGAACTTAAATCACTGGGCAGAAAAATTGTTCATCGCGTTCGCGACACCCCGGTCGCGTTCGCGATGAAGGAAAACAGTCAGGCATCACGTTCGACAAGGGCTACTGTGAACGCGAAGAGAAAAATCTGGGGGCTTCACAATTGGCCTTCGCGAACGCGTGGTGCCTTATGCGAACGAGTAGAAGAGGCAGTCCAGGCTCCGCGAACGCGGGAGCCTTCACGCGAACGCGTAGAGAAAAATGGTTGGGGTCCTGGATTTGTTGTACGCGAACGCGAGGAAATGGCTCGCGAACGCGAAGAAGTGGGAGGAGAAGCCTTCGCGAACGCGACCAGAGGGACGCGAACGCGAATAAGGAATACCTGCTGCAGATTTTCTGCAATTTTTTTCTAAGTCCAAAACCACCCCGATACCTATCTGAAACTCACCCGAGCCGTCGGGGCTCCAGACCAAATATGCACACTGACTAAAAAATATCATACGAACTTGCTCGAGCGATCAAATCGCCAAAATAACATCAAAGTCAATGAATTGAGCCTTAAATCCATGAAATCTTTCATGTTTCATAAACTTCCAAATTTTCCAATTTAAGGCCGAAACACGTCAAACGACGTCCGTTTTCAACCAAACTTTACAGGAAGCGCTTAAACCACATATATGACCTGTACTAGGCGTCGGAACCAAAATACGAGCCCGATATCATTACTTTTTGATCAAATTTCATTTTCATTTTCCTTAAACATTTTCAGAAAACAATTTCATGGAAAAATTAATTTCTCGGGCCTGGGACCACGGAATTTGATTCCGGGCATATGCCCAAGTCCCATATTTTTCTACGGACCTTATAGACTGTCAAATCATGGGTCCGGGTCCGTTTACCAAAAATATTGACCAAAGTCAACTTTAATCATATTAATATCAAAATTCTTCAAAGTTTTCACATAATTCATATATTTCAACATAAAAACTTTCCGGTTGCATGCCCGGACTGCACACGCAAATCGAGGCAACTAAAAGTGAGGTTTTCAAGGCCTCGGAAGCACGGAAAAAGGAAGAATTCTGGTGATGACCCTTTGGGTCATCCCATGATTGATCCAGGTAGTTCCGTGAATATCATTCTATTAAGAGTGGTAAATGAGATGCAAGCCGGTGATAAGTTAATACCCAAGGCTCAAACATTATCCGATTTTGACAACTCGAGCATCGTAACAAAAGGCGAGATAACACTCACCATATTTATTGTAGGAGTAATCAAAGACATCAAATTCCAAGTGGTAGAAATGGATATGGCTTACAATATGATTCTCGATAGACCATGGATTCACGAAATGAACATTGTTCTGTGTACCAAGCATCAAGTTATTAAATTTCCTTCACACTGGGGAATTCAACAAATCCATGATGACCAGCAAGCATCCAGGAGCATTAATTCCGTAGCAAACTCAAGCACAAAAAATGAGGAAAAATAGCAATCACAAATTCGGTTGAGGATGATGCAACACAAACCTCAACTGAGCATGAGCGAACAAATGTAGACTCGAGGCCTGATACCATCCAAGAGCTAGAGGAAAATGAAAACATCAAAACGACGATTGATGAATTGGAAGTTGTAATACTATTTGCACCCTAGCCTGAAAGGATAGTCTACCTTGGGGCCATCCTCAGCCAGGAAATGAAAGGTAAGTTGACTGAATTTTTGAAAACTAGCGTGAATTGTTTTGCCTGGTCCCATTCTAATATGACAGGGATACCTCCGGAAGTGATGAACCACAAGTTAAATGAAGATCAATCATATCCACATATCAAACAAAATAAAAGAAAGCAACGATCTTTCAAAAATCAGGTGATTCAAGATGAGGTACAAAATCTTTTAAAAATTGGGTCAATCCGTGAGGTAAAATATCCAAACTAGTTAGCTAATAATGTTGTAGTACTAAAAAATAATGGCAAGTGGCGAGTTTGTGTAGATTATACTGGCCTAAATAAATCTTGCCCTATGGATTCTTTTCCATTACCACATATATATCAACTAATTGATGCTACTGCAGAACATGAATCGTTAAGTTTTTTAGATGAATATTCAGGGTATAACCAGATAAAAATGGATTCTATAGATGAGGAAATAACTTCATTTATAACAGACAGGGGTACTTACTGTTACAAACTAATGCCATTCGGTCTCAAGAATACTGGGGCCACATATCAAAGGTTGGTGACCAAAATGTTTCAAGAACATCTAGGGAAAACCATGGAGGTCTATATAAATGATATGATGGTCAAGTCACAACAAGCAGGGGATCATATCCGACATTTGTCTGGTACATTTCAGATTCTCCATAAATTTAACATGAAGCTTAACCCCGAGAAATGTGCATTTGGAGTTTCGTCAGGTAAGTTCTTGGGTTTTCTTGTTTCTAACCGTGGCATTGAAGTAAATACCACACAGATTAAAGCTATTGAGGAAATTCCCGATACACTTACAAGTAAAAAAGAAGCACAGAGATTGACAGGAAGAATAGCATCCTTGGGGAGATTTATTTCCAAATCATCAGAAAATTGCTTCAGGTTCTTTTCAGCTCTAAAAAAGCAGGATCAGTTCAAATGGTCTGAGGAATGTCAGCAAGTGCTGAAAAATTTGAAAGTATACTTGTCAAATCCACCGTCGCTTGCGAAACCAAAAGATGGGGAGAAACTACTCATCTACCTTGTTGTTTCAGAAGTAGCGGTAACTGCTATTTTAGTTTGGGAAGACCAAGGTAAACAGTCTCCAATTTATTATGTTAGCAAGTCATTATTAGATGCTGAGACTCGATATCCTCATCTGGAAAAACTTGCACTTGCATCTAGAAAATTAAGACCTTATTTTCAATGCCATCCCATCTTTGTAGTAACTGCTTACCCCCTACGTAATATACTACATAAACAAGAGTTATCAGGTAGATTAGCCAGGTGGGACATAGAACTAAGTGAATATGACATTATGTATCAACCTAGAACTGCAATAAAGTCAGAGGTGTTAGCAGATTTTGTGGTAGATTTTATCCAAGGATGCAACTAGAAGCAGAAAAAGAACAACATCTATTCGATGGGTCTAATCCAGGAACTTGGACTTTATTTACTTATGGTTCTTCAAATGTAAATGGGGCAGATCTAGGTATATTTTTGGTACCAACTACGGGAGAAACCATACGACAAGCCATAAAATATCACTGTATTACTAACAATGAGGTAGAATATGAGGCTGTGATTGCAGGTTTAGAACTCGCATGAGAACTTGTCATAGAACAGGTTATAATTAAAATTGATTCACAGCTCGTGGTTAATCAAATGATGATACAGCGAAAGAGACAAGAATGCAGCAATACCTAGAAAAGGCACATGATCTGGTTAGTTAATTCCAAACCTGGAAAGTCGTGCAGATACCAAGAGAGGAAAATGCCGAGGCAGACACCCTAGCTATTCTTGCATCTACTGTAGAAGTAACAAATGATGAAAATGCTTTTGTAATTCATTTATTTCATTCAGTACTTGATCAAAACAAAATGAGCTAAATTTCAATAATTTAACATGGGATTTGAGAAACGAGATTGTCACTTTTTTGCAGTATGAAATTTTACCTGAAGACAAGAAAAAGGTTCAAGCACTTCGCAAAAAAGCTGCTCAATACTGTTTAAAGCAAGGCAATCTTTATCGTAAAATGTTTAGTGGTCCTCTAGCAAGATGCCTCGGGCCTTCTCAAATAGAGTATGTGATGGGAGAAATACACGAGGGACATTGTAGAAATCGCACGGGAGGAAGATCTTTAGTAAAAACCATGATTAGAGCCGGTTATTATTGGCTAAAAATGGAAGAAGACCAAAAACTTTTGTGGCTAAATGTGACAAGTGCCAAAGATACGGTAACGACATGCATAAACCTGCTGAATTATTATATCCAGTCATTGCACCGTGGCCTTTTATGAAATGGGGGATGGATATCATGGGTCCACTACCACAAACCAAAGGCAAGGTAAGATTTTTGCTAGTACTCACTGATTACTGTACTAAGTGGGTAGAAGCAGGAAATTTTAAACACGTACGAGAAAAAGAGGTTAGAGATTTCATTTGGCAAAACGTCGTATGTCGATTTGGGGTACCAAAGGAAATCGTATGTGATAATGGCCTGCAATTTATAGGCACGCAAATCTTAGAATTCTTTCAAAGTTGGCAAATTAAAAGGATTACTTCAACGCCTTACCATCCGGTGGGTAATGGGCAAGTTGAATCAACAAATAAATTCATTATCAATAACTTGAAGAAAAGGTTAGAGGACTCTAAAGGCAAATGGCCAGAGGTGTTACTTGGGGTCTTGTGGGCTTATCGAACAACCACAAAAATAAGTGCGGGAGAAACACCATTCTAGCTTGTATACAGAGCTGAAGCTTTAATTCCAGTTGAGATAGGGGAACCAAGAACGAGATATACACAAGCTACCGAGGAATCAAATGAAGAAGAGATGCGAGTAAACCTGGATTTACATGAAGAAAGGAGGGAAACTGCGTTAATAAAGATGGCAGCACAAAAATAAGTTATGGAACAATACTATAAGCGGAAAGCTCGTCTCAAATACTTTAAGAGTGGGGACTTCGTACTTAAGAAAGTTTTCCAATCCATGAGGGCATATAATGCAGAAAAGTTAAGTCCAATCTGGGAAGGACATTATAAGATTCATAGAATCGCAGGAAAAGGAGTATACAAGCTTGAAACATTGGATGGAAAGATTCTAACCTCCAATTGGAATGTTGTTCATTTGAAGAGATGTTATTTCTAATGAAAAGAAATACCCACGGGCAGGTATCCCTATTAACAATTTTTATTTTTGAATTATTTAAATTTTACTAACGATGTTAGATGATAGGAAAAAAGCTAGCCCGTACTAAATGATGAATTACGACCCGCAAGACACGCGGAAAGAACATAATTCCCGGTATAGGGTTACAACTATTCTGATGGAAATTTAAAAGGATTAAGCAGTCTTCATATAAAATCGTACCTTCGAGCTCCGTTTGTTTTTCCTTTTCAGAAAAAGGACCGCATGAGAGGAATAATCATGTTCTCGAGATTTCATACATCAAAGCTCAAACACTTGGGGGACTATATAATATACATATGATAATTGTATAAAGAAGGCAAAGAAGACTGGAAATAATTAATGTTCAAGTCAAGCCCAAAAGTCTACTCATCAAATGAATCAAGTTCAAAGCAAAATCACGAGCCAATAACACAAAGCCAATCAAAAAAACCTTCATATAGGTTAAAGGAAATGTTTAGCCATGGGTTATAAAAAAACCCTTGGATTTTATGTCCTTTTTTTGCAAACCTATTGTAAAGAAAACAGTTACGAAAAAATTATAGAAGTTATTAAATACATGTAAGATGTTATTTAAACTTGACAAAGTTCAAACGAAAACTTTATCAAAATTATTTCAAGAAACATGTGTGTTCCTATTTCTTTAATCGTATATTTACATCGTTATGAAGTTTAGACGTCTTCTTCATTAACTGTCGAATATAAAAGGGATCTCTTTTATAAATTCATGTTTGATTCAGATATCCATGGAGTTAACAAAGTATTTTTTTTAAATACAAAAAATGTAAGACAAAAACCCACGAATTAACAAACAATACCTTGAGTATAAAGGCAAAAATGAGCAAAACAGAAGCTCAAGACAATTAAGTTAAACAAAAACTTCATAATATTAAGTTTAGACTAAGTATGAACCTAGTCGTAAACTGTTTGTCATTTATACAAAATGCCCCGAAAAGGTCCGGGGACTTGTCATTTCCAAAAACCAAACCCCCAAATGGGACTAGGGGTAAAACCACCAAGAAAAAAAGGGAGTCACACTTAATAAATTTTCACTAAGGGGTTGAAGAAAGATCTAAAACGGTATCACTAGCAGCAGAAGGTTCGAGTTGATTTGAAGGAGTTATGGTATTCACCGTACCCATATCATCTTTAACATACTCAGGAGTATCATTCATGGGTGAATGAAAATCTTGGCCTTGCTGAGTTTTTTCAATGGTCTCCTTTATCTTGGTTAAATCAGCATCGAAGTTGAAACCCTCTTGGCTAGCCTCCACATGAATATCATGGCGAGTGTTTAAAATAGCCCAAGTCACTTCAGTGGCAGTCGTGTCCTCAAGAATCTCATAATCTCTCTCCCATTGATCAATCTCATTTTTAAGGTTTTCATTCTCGGCCAAAGCAGCATCATAAGAAGATTTCAGAGGGGCAAGTGAACTTTCTAAAAATCTGACCTTATCAGAAGACTCACGGAGTTCTTCTTGGGTCTGGGTAAGTGTTTGCACAAGTTCACCAGCGTAAACCTCTTTCTTGCTTAGCAATGCCATCAACCCTCTAATATCTTCACTGGCTTTTGAGAGTTCTCAGAAAATGATGTCTCGAGGAGATTTTTGTCCTTGTCAACTTGATTTGAGGAAGCCTTCTCAACTGCTAGCTCTGAAGTCAAAACCTTCAACTGCTGCTCTAAGGTGCACTTGCTTTCTTCTAACACTTCCATATGAATTTGAAGGCTTTCATATTATTCTTTCTAGTTGTCTGCTTCAATCTATTAATCATGCATTAACTGCTCCGTATGAGAAACCCTCTTCATCATCTCTGTGCCAATAAGATTGATCTAAAAAAGAAGAAAGGGGTAAGAACCTTAATAAAAGAAGGATGAAATAAAGAGTGAGAAGAAACAAATACCTTTAATGATGATTGTACTATGTCATTTATCCAAGTCAAAGAGCTATGACTCTCGAGCTTGGATTTCTCAACTGGACCGATCAGAGGTTTCGACCATATGTTAGCCCGACCTGATTTTTCAAAAGATTACCATTAGCAGGGACCTCAATGGTAATCTGTTTCATCGGTCCACTTCCACTCGAAGAACCAGCCTCAGTACGAGATACGGTAGTAGGGGGATATGTAGAGGAAGTCATCACAATTTGGGGTGGAGCAACAACATTAGCGGTCACAACTGGTAAAGAACGTATCACATGGACATGCATGGTAAAAGAGGCAAGGGGTACTTCATCGGAAACCAAATCCAAATTTTCACTATCAAACACATAAGAAAAAAGCTGATCAACAGAGTCACGAGCTGTCGCAAGAGTATCATCATTAGAGATCACCAAGGTGGCTTCAACAGCCTCACTTATGGGAACAAAACGGGGAGGAGTCACTTCATCATCTAAAAGGATGCGTCTTCTGGCATGCAGCCTTTTATCAAGGAACCTCCATCACGTTTCTCCTCTTCTTCAGAATCTTGGACTGCTGTAGCCTTTCTTTATAGTGAAGAACTCAAGATTATCTCTTGAGCTCTCTCCAAAGAAACTCTGGAAGCCACAACCGCTTTAGCACTAACACCACGAATGGAAAATTCTGATAAAAAGAAGAATCAAATAAGTTCTAAGAGAAAGGTGAATGGAAATATGAAAAGGGGAAGAGTAAAGCATTTACCATGAGTTTTAAACTTCCAACCAAACCTGTGCGAAAGGTTTTTCCAAGATCTACCTTCCATTGGATCAACTTTCAATAACTTTTGCACCCAACCATGGAAATTGGGAATCTCATCAACAGTTCCCACGGTTGCTGGAAAAAAAGAAAAAAGTTAGCCAGTATCGGGAAAAATAAAGGGAAAAGATAGAGAAAGTTATAAAAGAAAAACTTACGTGAAAAATTCTACTTTTTAGGAAATGGAATATTTTCTTAGCCTACTAAACCAACAGTGGAGGCATCAACAAACCTGGCATACCAGCCACGGTCCTTATCATCCTCTGGGCTAACTAACACTCTTTTACTTCTCACCACTAAAGTGAAAATCCCATGACGGAAAAGCTTAGGGGAGTAGTGATGAATCAAATGGAAAAAAGTAAAAGGCAAGTTAGGAAACCTTGTTAAATGCCTTAAACAAGCAAAAACCTCCACACAATGGGGTCAATCTTTCCTAGACAAACATTGAAAAAATACATAATTCAATGATAACAGGATCAATGGGTGGTTTAAAATTCAGTGTAAAGGAATATGTTTACACAAAAGAAAATCTGGTCAAGTAAGATGTAATTATTTGGCTCGCATTAGGAATTATAATAGGGAAATCAGGTCTCCAATGCCAATCCCTATGAACAACAAAGATCAGACCTTCAGTGATTTGAGAAGGACAAATATCAGCACGATCCAAAGAAAACATAGAAGAAACTTGGTTTCTAATCGATTCTCTATCAGTGTAAAAATATAGTTCAACAGGGACAATTTCATCTACTATAGGCTCACGAACGGGTTCATTAGAATCTTTACTTCTAGATGAAGGTCTATGGGAAAGAGAACCCCTAGTTCTAAAAGGATAAGTAGAACTCACTAAAGGAATAGAAACACCCTTTACAGATGAAGACCCTAAACTATGCAATCTTCCTCCTCTTCTACTTCTAATGGGAGCAAGAGGAAGATTATCAACAATGGGGACTCTTCAAGTATTAGGGTTTGAAGAAGACATGGCAGTACGAGGAAGAAGAAAACAAGAATGAATATTCTAAGATATGAAACTTTTTATGAGAAAGAAAAAAGACAAAAGCTATATTTATACTCAGAAGCAATCTTCAAAGAAAATGTGTAATGATGGAAACGTCATGATGGAAACATTTTCTTCGTAATTGGTAAAGCCGCAAAAAAGCCCTAAAAGACGCTGAAAAGTTGCAGAATCAATCAGAAGATGCCAGCGTCACGAGCATTAAATGGAAGTGAAACATAAAGAATCAGTTCCAAAGAAGGTATAATGACATTAAAAATTCCCGCTTTAATGAGATCCACTTCCCAAATATTCTATCGATGAATACATGGCAAGTGGGGGACTATCTCTATTGGGAAAATTTAAGTTATTATATTGAATTAATTATGTGATGACATGTCATGACACGTGGATTGATAAAGGAATGTCAGTTGATGAAGAATAGTTGAAAAGACACGAGCTTTAGCATGCACAAGCAAAGATCCAAGAATGCCAGAAGGGATAGGTGCCCAAACCTCTTGATATTCTGAAGAGGCATCAGAAGAATGAACATAAATAGAAAAAGGGGTGTAGATACGTATTATTGATAACTAATAGGCATTAATTACGGAAAACATTATAGAATCTGTATTAAATCAGTTACGATTGCCAATTATAACGTTTCATTGAATGCCATTAATTGTCTATAATGACTCCATTATGAAAGGAGAAAAACGTATTACTTAGAAATAGCTATAAAAGGTGAGGAATGAACATTTATAAGGACATGAAATACTATTGGAATATACTGATTTACTTTGCTTTCTATTCAGATATTATTTACATAAATTATTCCTATTTCTACTTGATTATTAGTAACCCGAGTTCTTCTAAAACAAGCTTTGACCGAAATCCCAATTTTGGTTAAACACCGTAGTCTTTTAATTCCAAGTATTTGTGGAATAGCATTACCTTTAGTCATTTGATTGTTCACTTGAAATGTTTAAAATAACATTTATGACGCTACATAGTATTAGGAGTTGGCAAGTTTCATATTAAGCATTTTCACGGGGATAAACACGTAACAGCACATGCATTTGTTGGTCCAAATACATTTTGTACCACTTATTGGGTGTCATCTCATATACTTCAAATTCTTAAATGACCAAATCTTGCATGACCAATAACTCTTAAAAGGATATGTACGCACCAAACTGCTAGCACTTCCTTAGAAATTGAAACACCGATAGAATTTACTTTCCGTATTAAAATGATCTGACAATCAGAGAGATTACTCTCAATGTGGTCCGACTATCAAAGGCCATTTCATCCATTTAGACCCTTGTGCCCATTCTAATATTCTTGATTTAGACTTTGATGACCTTTTTTTTTTTTGCAGTCCGAAAAGATGGTCAATTTCAGAGACTATACCTCACCTTCCTCCAAATTTAGATATCCCATAAAAGAGACTGAAGATGGCATAGAACAAACCAAGCTTTTGGTTTCCACCTCGCAAGCTGGCCAGCATGCAGCTTTGTGGCCTTCTTTGAAGAACTCCCTTCATGTAAAAAACTGGACCTTGGAGCACAAATCAACTTCTAATCCATTGTCCAAGATATGGTCTCTCCAAGCACCAATCCATCGTCACGTAAACAATGCTAGTACCCTTCTAAACTTAGGACGTCGCATAATTCAAGGTGAAGTATGTTGGGAAAACACAACAGCAATTTAGGGTGAGTATCGTCATATTCCAGAATATTGGGAATGGATTGAAGATGTACTTGGTTGAAGCCAACAAGCCTTGAGTGCAACAAAGATTTATAATGTTGTCTATGCCTCACTTTTCATTTATGATCGGAACTCGAACATTTTGCAAGCATTTTGTGAGACTTGGTGCCCCAAGACAAACAAGTTTCTTACATCAGTCGAGGAACTATCTATCTCTCTTTGGGGCTTACATGTCCTTGGAGGTCTGCCCATTATGGGTTCTCCGTACGAAGAAGTGGTACCTGAGATAAGAGAACTCATCGGTTTGGACAAAATAAATTAGTTTTATTCCTCGATCTTGTGAATATTTATTTAATGCCTTCTATCACCTTCTTGCGAGCATTTATTTGATGCCTTCCATCACCTGAAGGAAAGGTACGAGTGTTAACCAAAAGGTCTCCTTGATCAAGTGGACAAACTTTTGGTATAAAAAAAATTTAATTTATAAACTTGCCCCACTACGAAAGGAAAAGAAGTCTGCGCACCTAAGTCGACACATAATCCTAACGGAGTTATTCCCTAGACAACTAGGTTGTCGAGTGATTAAGAAGCTATATTCTCCAAGCTTAGGGTGAGCTCTGACAAGAAATATGAAACATATATAGCAGCATTCCTATCGATTTGGCAATGTGCCTTTGTGTTTCCCAAGGCAGAAAACGCAATTCGTCCCGAGACTTTTATGATGGCAAGCATGATGGCAAGCGGGCGAAAGATTAGCCTTTGCGGTCCCAGTTTTGGCGAGTATTTATCATAGTTTGAATAATATTTCGTGTTCTTGCTCACTTGATCAGGTCAAAGTTTGTTTTCCCATCCATTATGTTTATGGTTGGCTTGCACATTACTTCAAAACCCATTATCCACTTGCTAAGGGTCCGTCTGTCCCTTTGATGGTGGCATACTGACAAAAGGGAGCTCTGAGGTACTTTGACGAGAATGACGCAACAAAAGGCATCCACAATGGGGAGCATATAGTTGGACACCAATAATATTAACCAATTCCCGTCCTTATTATTATGTGGATAACGATGCCCCTAAAGAGTTGGAGTCAAATTACTTCATGAGCTTACGTTTTAATTACCTCTCTTTGAGGTATGATAACTCATTCATCATCGAGCCATATATCCAGCATCGGTTCGGTTGTCAGTTTGGGCTTTACCAAAACGTCCTAGGATTTTTGGAGAATGATATCCGTAGCACCTCTCTAAATGAAAGAATCAGATTTTGGAGGATTTGCACACAGTATCGGTCTATGTCACGTGCATTTTTCCCTCAATAGGAGATCCTGTGGAAAAGCCTTTCTCCACCAATTATATGTCTCATTGGGAGAAAGCACATTAGAAGTTTCTCGAGAAAAATTTGCAAGTTCTGGTAGACAATGGTTGGCTAAAATCTACTATTCCTTTAGGAGGTGAAGATCAAGGTTTTGGAAAGACTCTCAAAAGTCAAAGAATCATCTACTCCAATCCCAAAAGTAGTTACACAACATAAGAAAATGAAGCTTAAATCCTCAAAGGCAGCTTTGAAAGAGGTGGTGTGCATTTCAACAGATATAGATAAAAACCCTTTAGTTTTTTCATTTAACACACGAGTTCCTCAAGATACAATCCAGAGTACCGATGAGGAACAAAACTGAAAATGGAAACAGCCTAACACAATAGAGATCGTAGATGTTCTAAGCGTTGATAGTCCCTCAAGAACGCATACAGTTTGTAACAAAGAGGTAAAATATAATCACCTCGCCTTTTTTCTTCCCTTTTTTTTTTGAATGAATAGCTTCACTATAAATTTCTTACTTTCTTTGTCTTTTTCTTTTGCAGTTAAACACCATTGGGCATCTGATGGTATCCCCACATGACAAGCCAAAAGTGAGTGATGAATCAATTGGGGGCCTACGTCTAAAGTAAAGTCATCTTCAAAGGCACCATCCCTTCCTCATGACAAATCCCTAAAAAGAAAAACTCCAAATGAGATGACTCACGTTCCGCCAATGACAAATGCAGCAATATCTATTTTTGAAGGAAAAAATATCGTATTTGATCGCAAAAAGGAATTTATCTTGGGACTTTGGGAGGATATTTGCAGCAGACTCTCCAAAACTCGTGCTAAACTGCTCTCATCTTATACAGAGCAAATCACTAAGATTTTTGAGGATATGAAAAAGGTAAATATTTTATATCTTTCTCCATTAGAGTGTTTCCTGGATTCTCTTTTCGAGCTTGCTGCTTCATATGACCAAGAGCGATCTAATTTGGCGGATAAGACGAGTCAATATGAGAAGTTGGAGCTGATTTTCAAAGCTAAGGAGCGTCTTGAATAGTTCAAACTTGAAGCAAGTGAGAAAGTCAAGAAAGTTTCCTCTAGTGAAAAGAAATTGAAGAGAGTTGTGAAGAAGTTGCACACATCATAACAAGAGAGGAAGAAGGTCGAAGGTATTATAGAAGCGACTCAAAAGGAGGTTGAAGAGATTAAGGCAAAAGTTTCAGCTGCCGAGACCGTGGTCTCTTCATATGACAACGTAAATTTGCTGACTATTGATGATTCGGCCAATTTGAAGGAGAGGAAAAAGAATCCGGAGACTAGCTGTCAAGAATTGATCAACTACAAATTTTGTTTAGATTAGGCTATTAGAATTACCTCCCCTTTTATCTTTATGTTAGATTAACCTAGTGGATATTAATTTCATCGTAAATAATATTGCTTCTCTTTTGCTATACATTGCCCGAGATTTATCTTGGCCACTGCAATTGTTGAAAAAAATGTTTTAGTGGCAACAGAACTTTGTACAGAAAATAGCCTATTCCCCTTTACGATGACTCAGTAACCTTTGAAAGTTACACCTAATTGCATGTAATCTTTAATTTTGCCGCTCGTGCAATTGGATTAACTATTGACTTTAAATTAATTTTTGCGGCTAAGTCACCATTAAATCTCAAAGCTATTGTGGCGACAAGAGCTTCCAATAGAGGTATAATATTTTTGTGGCGATTATAGTCGCCACTAAAAAAAAATTTCATTGTAGACCGACCTAAAATGTTATTTTTGTGGCACTATTTTGGTGGCATAATTCTTTTATTTTGAGGCAAGTGCAGACGCCATAAATATGTAACCTCAAGGGGTCATCCCAAAAAACGTTTAGTTCTGGATGTACCTACAAACAACTCTAATTTAAGGCGCCACTAAATATCTGATTTCTTGTAGTTGCACTCCCAAGTCAAAAACAAATATCATTTATCTTAGGACGATATTGAGTTGCTGGCCAAGATTTTGTAATTCAAAAAATATAAAATTTAAAATATAATGAGTAGCGGCTCGGGAAGAAGAAAAATAAAGGGGAAGAAAGAAAAGAGGATTATACCTTGATAGCTTGCTACTAAAACTTTGAGGACCACTTTCAACAGTAGTAGAGTAGGTTTGGATGTTGCTTGCACAGTCAACCCTTTCTATAACAACTTCGTTTATTTCGATACTTTTTTGTCTTTATAGTGGATGACTGTTATACACCTATAACAACATTTGACATTTAATTTTTTTTTGTCTGTTATACATAAAAATTATCCTTTTCTTTGATGTTACATATAAAAGATTTTTGAAAAATCAAATTTAGCACCTCAAAAGATATGCATATTTAACTAGTTAAATATTGAAAAAAGCTAATAAATTATTAATGAATTCATAACCAAACGTACAAAGATTTAAACTCTAAGATAACCATTTTAAATATACATAAAGAAATATTTTTTTCAAGATTGATGGAAGAACTTTGTAACTGTAGCTTGTTTATTAGATTTCATCTCTTATTAACGATATAATGCTTGAATTGGCGGAGATTCATGTCCAAATTTTCTGTTAAAAAGTATCAATAGCTTTCTATTTAAGACAATTTAAGAGCTTAACAAATAAATTTCTATCTAAATCACTACTAGAAATTCGGCCAAAACCGGCCGACGTCGGTCGGTGGATTTTCAAAGTATTTTATGTTTAAATTTTTTTATTAAATCGAACAACTTCGATCGGGTTTTTTGGCGCAAAAAAGCGGTAAATTATTATGGCATCCTGCGAAATTATTTTTATGAAACCGACCAACTTTGGTCGTTTTTTCATGCAAAATAAATTAAAATTAATATTTAAAAAATTGACCCAAATTAGTCAGTTATTTCAGTCGGTCATTTTAAAAAGTCGACCGACTTTGGTTGGTATTTTTATAGTTTTAATAAAATCAAAATCGGTCAATTATTTTTGTATTGCTTGAATGTGTCTATTGCTTCATTTTACTATTAAGTAAGTAAACATAAGAATAACGAGTACCGTCGTCAATAAAAGTTATGAAATACTTCTTTCCGCCGCGAGAAAGATCTGTGTGAATTAAGTCTAAAGGATTTGAATTCCTTTCAACTGACTTATAAGGATGTTTAACATACTTAGATTCCACACATATTTGACATTTTGATTTTACGCATTCAAACTTAGGCAATACATTCAAATTAATCATTTTCTGCAAGGTTTTATAATTGACATGTTCGAAACGTATATGCCATAAATTATTTGACTCAAGTAAGTGTAACGATCCGATCGGTCGTTTTGAGCTTTTGCACTTCGCTCGCCAGATCTTGATCATAGCTAGCTCCGTGTGTTGTATTATGACTTATATAAATCGTCAATCTTGGTTTTCAAGGTAATCAGAACGAATTTGGAAGAACAGTTCCCAATTTGAAGCTTAAAATTTTGAAAGGTTTGACCAAGTTTTGACTTGTTAGTTTATGATATTGGATTGGAATTTTTATGATTTGGTTTAGTTCCATTTGGTGATTTGCGACTTAAGAGCGTGATCAGAATATAATTTGGAGGTCTATGGAAGGTTTAGGCTTGAATTGGCGAAATTGAAATTTTGGCATTTTCCGGTTGATAGTGAAAATTTTGATATCGGGGTCGGGATGGAATTCCAGAAGTTGCAGTAGGTCCGTTGTGTCATGTGTGATGTGCATGAAAAATTTCAGGTCATTCAGACGATGTTTGATAGATTTTTTTTAATCAAAAGTAGAATTTGGATGTTTTGAAAACCTTAGGCTTGAATCCGAGGGTGTTTTAATGATTCGATGTTGTTTTAAGTGATTCGAAGATTGGTACAAGTTTGAATAGTATTTTATGATTTATTCGTACTTTTGGTTGAGGTCCTGGGGGCCTCGGGATGGTTTCAGATGGTTATCGGAAGGTTCAGAAGCTTGAAGTTGCAACTGAAGCTGTTGAACCTATCATAACCGCACCTGCGGATTGGGGACCGCAGGTACGAGCCTGTAGAAGCGGAAAGAGCACTGGAGATGCGGCCACAAGCAAAATGGGTAGAAATCATAGGAATAGAGAAAAGAATGCATCTGCGTGAGCGCAGGTGCGTATATGGCGTCGCAGGTGCGGTTGGCAAAAGTTTAAGTGAAAACTGCAGAAGTGGTTAGAAGGGGGCGCAGATGCGGGTAATGCACCACAGGTGCGAAATACTGGGACAGAACATATATGATTTGTCCCTTCGCGATTTTGAGTGGCTTTTCCCCATTTTTCATTCGGGAGAGAGCTTGGGAGAGCAAATTGAAGAGGAAATTTTAAGAGGGTTTCGTGGAGGTAAGGTTTTTGAACCTAAAACTCGATTCTATGATGATTTTTACTTTTTTAAACATGAAATTTGTGGAATGTAAGGCCTAAAATTGGGGAGTTAGGGCTTGAATTTTGGAGACTTTAATCTATGGATTTGAGGGGTCAATGGTGGTTGGATTTTGGTATATTTGGTATGTATGAACTCTTGGGAGTATAAGGATTCCAGTTTTGTAAATTTTATCAGAATCCGAGACGTGAGCCTGGGGGTTGGTCAATTTCGGAATTCTTGATGTAAATTGGTTATTTTCGAGTGGGCTTTATTCCCTTAGCATATTTTGATGGTATGGTACTACTTTTGGCTAGATTTGGAGAATCCGAAGGCCGAGTCAAGAGGCAAAGGCATCGCGAGCTAGAGTTTGGACTTGATTGAGGTAAGTAATGATTGTAAATGTTGGTTCTGAGGGTATGAAACCCCGAATTTCACATCATTGTGCTACTTTGAGGTGACGCATATGCTAGATGATGAGCATGGGTTGTGCACCATTGGAGATTGTGACTTAGTTCGTCCCGTATGACTGTTAAGTCGAGTATTTTATTGAAAATTATTTGATATCATTGTGTTTTGGAAATTATTACCATGTTTTATGCTGAATGCGATATTTGGGTTTTGTGCCAACTGTATTGGACTCTTAGGGGATTTTTACTACTATTCCTCATTGTTTTGACTTCATACTTGTACACGGTCATGTTGTATTCTACTGTTTTTATAACTTAGCCATATTTACTCCATTTTGACATTTTAAATGATATTTTGCGTTGAGTATTATGTTTTACTGTTGCTTGAGTGTCATGAGAGATTTCTGGCTGAGGGAGGCCGATGGCTTATGTTGTGAGGATATTATGGAATCAGGCTGCGCGCTGCAACAGTATTGTACTGATTCATGATTATGAGGCCGAGGGCCTTAGTTGTTACGCCACGAGTTGGCTTGATATAAGGTCGAGAGCTTGTTTGATTATGCCACGAGATGTCTTGTTATTGCACTTGAGCCGTAAAGGGCCCCTCTCAGAGTTTGTACACCCTAGTGAGCGCGAGTACCAGTGTGAGTGATATGATGTAGCCCGAGCGGCTATTGTTGTTTCATGTTGTTGCTGGGGGGACTGTTCTTGATCCATGTTTGCCTGAGAGGAGATTCTCTATTCATGTTATGCCCGAGGAGTTGATTATGAGTGATTTTAAGGTAGCCCAAGGGGCTGGTTCTGTTCATATTATAGCCAGGGGCAGTTTATGGTACATGTTTTGCCCGAGGGGCTATTTACATTTTCTATGATTATACTCACTGTTTTATCACTTTTTTAAAACCATTGAAAGTTGTTTCCAAAGATTTTTACTAAAACTGAGCTTGATTTACGTAGTAAATGATTGGTGTACTGCTTAGGAAAAGATCTACATTTGTTGTAGTATTATGACGCGATTTACGTATTTTCTTACTACTCAGCTTTCATTTACCTTTATTACATGCTGAGTTGGCATATTTACGTTACGCCATACACCTTGTGTGCAGATTTAGGTGTTCCTGAACCCGGCAGCGGGTGTTGATTGCTCACTGGCAGAGGCATCGGAGTTAGTAAGGTAGTTGCCTAACGTTCGCATCACTGATTTTCTCCCTCTTGTTTTTCTTAGACTGTATTTAGTACATTTTCAAACTTTTCGTTGTATTCAGACCTTAGTAGATTCCCGTGAGTTGTGACACCTCGATTTCGGGCTGTATATTCATTCCGTGTTGTTCATTTAGACTTATTTTATGAGAGATCTGATTAATTAATGCTTAAAATGATTGTTTTTGTTTAAATGGGTAATTCGGGAGTTGTGTCGGTTGGCCTGTTTCATGATAGGCGCCATAACGATCGGGTCAGTTTTAGGGTCGTGACAAGTTGATATGAGAGCCTAGGTTATGTAGTTCTCGCGAGTCATGGGCAAGTTTAGTAGAATCTCGTGGATCAACATGGAGCCTTTAGGAAAAACTTCACATTCTTGAATTCTTATCGTGCGTCCTTGATTCAGCTTGAAATGTAACTCTTTTAATTCTCGCGCATTTGTATGCATTCATGAGCGCTCAGTACCAGATGTGCATCAATGGCTTGTGATTCCCTGATCGAGGGGAGAGATATGATCTCTCTGTATTGATGTTGGGCCAGTCTGGAAGACTTGAGGCCATATTTTGCCTATAGCTTGAGCCCTGAGTTGTTGATTATGCGAGCGAGTGTTTCTGGATCTATATGTTTGATTGTGTCCCTATTAAGGGATGTGATGACTGGATAGTTATGTAATGAGTGTGATGTGACTACAAGATGTGTTTATATGAATTGAATGAGATGAGAAGAGTTTGCTTTGGGCAGCAAGAACTATCTGGTGCTTGATTTCCATCGTGATATGATGTATAGCCCCGAGTTATGGGTGTGATGAAGGATTTTTTCATGTTTCCTAGTTGGTAAGTGAAGTAAATTTCACATTGTGATATGAAGAGATATTAGTTTGAGGCTAAGCAGATGGGTTATCTCCTGCAGACTGTTCTGAAGTTGTGTGATCCTTATGTTGATGTTGGAAGATCTCCTTTACCAGTGAAGTATATGTGTTGCAATATAAATTTGGGTGGCTTAAGCGAGTGGGATTGACTGTTACAAAGGTGAACGCAAGATTTGCGAAATATTTGAAGTACTAGATGGGCTGTGTTGCACGAGCTTATGAAGGATTAAGTTTAATCTCACTATGGTATTGTGACAGTAATAGAGTATGTTCATTATAAGTTATTGTGTGTTTTATCTATCGCTTCGAGCCAAGTAGGGGAGTCTGCTATTGATTAGTTGATTGCATGGTTATGTGCTATGATGGTTCCAGTTTGAGGTGTATTTGAGAATCTGTTATGGCTTACAGAGGTTGAGACCGGGGATGGCTCGAGTAAAGGAAATTTCAATAAAGGTTATGTTATGCTTTATGGGTGTATGAGAATCGTGGAATGACTTGAGTTACTATTAGTAAAGGATGTACTGTGCATAGAACATGAAGTTGCTTGGTTGCATTGAGGTGAGGTTACATTATGCGGTGTTGGAGTGCTAATGGAGAAACATCCGGTCTGTTTGATCGATCTAATTACGGTTCGAGTAGAGTGGATGATTCTCGAGAGTGGTTCTAATGGGTTCAAGTTCTTACATGTAATAGTTCAAGATTTTCAAGTTGTATATTTAGCTATAAATTGAGGTGTGCATTGGAGGGTGTCAAGACTCGTGGTATCTCTATGTCATTATGGGATTCTATATACCAGTATTATGAAGGTGAAGGTAATGGATTTGGGTTCGCAGGGAGTCACTTCAGGGTAGATACTTTGAATGTGGTGCATTTGGGAATATTTGAGAGAGTAGTCAGTGGCTTATGATTCTTAAGACAGTGTGGTTTCATGCTTAGGTCTCGTATGGTGAGTCTAGGTTGAGGAATTGTATTGTTATAGCGAGAAGAAGTATCAAGTTGAAGGTAAATCAGAAGGAACTTGGATAGATGGGATAGCTTGGTAGGAGTCCAGGTCGGAATAGTAAGGATATGATTAGTTCTTTGGATGCTTACGAGGTAATAAGTTTCTGCTGGTGTTCTCGCGGCAATGCTCTTGGGTTTTAGTAGCTTGCATAGTTTGGTTGAGTTAGAAGGATTCCGCCCTGACAGTTTAGTTTTTTGCAAATGGAATTCGGAGAGTTCTTGATGCTTGCTACCACAGTTAGAGATATATATTTTCTACGAGCGAGGAGCATGGGATGTAAGGTGATTTTCTTCTAGATGGATCACTGGAAAGTTCTTGGCTAGTTGAGTACATAGTTGCATATGGCTCAGAAGGGATATGAAGTTCTCATATTTATCCTAGGATGGTATGGTATATGCGGTATATTGTGTAGGATTGAGATTTCCATGTGTAAGGTCACGGTTCAGTTCTGAAAGAAAGTTCATAAAATTCTTAGGCAATATGGGCAACTTCAGATGTCTAGGGAAATGATATTACTAATTGGTGTGGCTTAATGAGGGTATACGCTTTAAAAAAGGGGAAATATGATTGAGGTAAGGATACTTTACTGGTATTGCGGCACTATCTTGTTGGATTGACTGCTGATATTCGAGTTTGCTTAGTGGCAAAAAAGAGTTATAGGATTACCTCTGGTGGATTGATTGGGTATTAGAGGTATGGTATGTATTCGAACAACAGAATTGAAATCGGATATGGTGATTCACGTGTTGTATGGATTAGGAGACTGGGAGTTCTCATAAACAGGTTGGGTCGTAGTGGTGGACCGTGTATATCAGTCTTGTGTGGTAACTATTGGAGGTTTGGAGACCCGGGTGGATCCTTATTGCTTAGTATGCTAGATTTTGGTGTGATATTGGGTATGGACTAGTTGTCTTCGTGTCGTGTTATTCTGGACTATTGCGCTAAGGAGGCGGCATTGGCTATGCCGGGAATGCCACGAATTGAGTGGCGAGATTCAGTGAATTATGTTTCTAGTAGGGTGGTTTCATTTTAAAGACCCATCGGATGGCTGGGGAGGTTTGTCTTTCTTATTTGGCCTTCGTGATGGATAGCAATGCAGTGACTCCTACCATTGATTTAGTTCAGGTGGTAAGGGATTTCTTCCGGATGTGTTTCCTGCTATCAGGAATGTCATCGCATAGTATTGTTGATTTCGATATTGATTTGGTACGGGGCATGTATCGTATGCCACCGGCGAAGTTAAAGGAGTTGAAGAAGCAGCTTGAGAAACTCCTTGATAAGGGGTCCATTGGTAGGCCAATATGGATGTGTGTTCTTCATCGAGTCAGTTTGGTTGACTTGGAGTGGTGTTGTTGAGGGATGTGTTGATTCGATTGTTATTGAGCTCATTAGTGATCTGGGGTGATCTGGGATTTACCTTTCCGTATTGCGAGGCATTAGGATTTATTTGTTATAGGCACATGTGGTGCGATTTTATTGGGGTCTCTCAGTGGAATTCGAGCGAGAAGATTATTGGGTATTGCTCGGCGGATGGCATATTACTTGTCTCCTTTCGGATTTGTGTAATGTTATATCAATTGCTTCGTTGTGGTTATGATGATTTGCTTTTGATTCTAGACATCAAATTGTGCGTGGTTGTCGATTTTGAGCATAGTGACTAGAGGTGTTTCATGTGGACTAGTGTTTGGATAGGGTAGCCCATTGCAGCAAAGTTATGTAGAGGTATGATCCTTCGGGTTGGATTCGTCTATTCTGGTTCTACGATGTTTAACGGGTCCTCAACATAGTGTGTGGTGGTACTGGTGAGCTTGCGGTACAACTTTTTCATTTGAGTCATTTTGTTCCTGATTTGGGTATGTTCGGATTGTTGCTATTTGGTCTGCGGATTGCACGAGTTGTGGCTTTAGATGGTATTAACGTGTCATGTCATCAGAGTACCTGTGATTGGATTAGATGAGATCATTGAAATCTAGAATGAATACAAAAGGATTCAGTTTCAACATGTTGGAAGGATGATATCAATGTTCGGCTCAAAAATTTGCTATGGTCCTTGCCAAGGGAGAAGTGGCTTCATGAATGGATGATCTGAGGAATGGTTATGGCTTTCTACGTGTTTCTTTTATCATTGGCAGCATACAAAAGTGTTGGAAAGAGGCTTATTATCGAAATTCGGATGTTTTGGAGCAACTGCTGTGATTAGAAGTTATTGCTACGAGTGTTTTAGTTGTGTGGTATATCATGTAATTGCATCTGAGGTTGCAGATGTGGTTTGTTACAGCTTGTTCGGACTTATTCAGAGTATAGGTGTGAGATTCTGATCTTGTAGATGATTTCAGAAGTGGAATGTGGTTCTAAGGTTTATGGGCTGGGTTGGATTGTGAAATTTCAGTTACATTGTGTTATCGGACCTATATGAGATAGTGTGACATGGGATGACCCCCGGGTATGTGCTTGGAAAGGTTACACAGCGATTTGATGGTCTTCGGAACAACTCTAGGCACGTTCAAGGACAGATGAATGTTTAAATGGGGGAGGATGTAATGACCCGACCGGATGGGCTTTTTCACTTCGCTCGTCTGATCTCAAGCATGGGTAGCCCGGAATGATGTATTATTACTTATGTAAATCGTCAATTTTGGTTTTCAAGGTAATCAGAATAAATTTGGAAGGACAGTTCTCAGTTTGAAGCTTAAAATTTTGAAAGGTTTGACCAAGTTTTGACTTGTTAGTATGTGATATCGGATTGGAATTTTTATGATTTGGTTAGCTCTGTTAGGTGATTTGGGACTTAGGAGCGTGATCAGAATGTATTTTGGAGGTTCGTGGAAGGTTTAGGCTTGAACTGGCGAAATTGAAATTGTGGCATTTTCCGGTTGATAGTGAAAATTTTGATATCGGGGTCGGAATGGAATTCTGGAAGTTGGAGTAGGTCCGCTGTGTGTGCAAGATTTTAGATCATTCGGACGATGTTTGATAGACTTTTTGACCAAAAGCAGAATTCAGAAGTTTTGGAAACCTTAGGCTTGAATCCGAGGGTGTTTTGATGATTCGATGTTGTTTTAAGTGTTTCGAAGATTTGTACATGTTTGAATAGTGGTTTATGAGTTTTTCGTACTTTTGGTTGAGGGAGACTTGAAGCTGAGCTTGTCATAACCGCACCTGCGGATTGGGGACTGTAGGTGGGTGCCAACAAAAGCGAATAGAGCGCCGCAGACGAAATGGGTAGAAATCGCAAGAGCGGAGAAAAGAATGCACTATGTGACTGCAGGTGCGTATGTGGCATCGCAGGTGCGGTTGGGAAAAGTTTAAGTGAAAACTGCAGAAGCGGTTAGGAGGGGGGGCAGATGTGGTCCCACAGATATGGGTGATGCACCGCAGGTTTGAAATGCTGGGACAGAACATATAAGATTTGGCCCTTCGCGATTTTGAGTGGTTTTTCACCATTTTTCATTCGGGAGAGAGCTTGGAAGAGCAAACTGAAGAGGATATTCAAGAGGGTTTAGTGGAGGTAACGTTTTTGGACCTAAAACTCGATTCTATGATGATTTTTAGTTGTTTAAACATGAAATTTGTGGAATCTAAGGCCTAAAATTGGGGAGTTGGGGTTTGAATTTTGGAGAACTTAATCTAGGGATTTGAGAGGTCAATAGTGGTTGGATTTTGGTATATTTGGTATATATTAACCCATGATAGTGTAAGTATTCATGTTTTTTAAATTTTATCGAAATTCGAGACGTGGGCCCAGGGGTCCAGTTTGGTCAATTTCGGGATTCTTGATGTAAATTAGTTATTTTCGAGTGGGCTTTGTTCACTTAGCATATTTTGATGGCATGGTTCTGCTTTTGGCTAGATTTGGAGTATCCAGAGGTCGAATCAAGAGGCAAAGGCATCGCGACCTAGAATTTGGACCGTATTGAGGTAAATAATGATTTTAAATGTTTATGTGGTGTTATGACGTGGTTTATATGTTTTCTTATTGCTCAGCTTTCATTTACCTTTATTACTTATTTAGTTGGCATACTCACATAACTCCCTGCACCTTGTGTGCAGATTTGGGTGTTCTTGAACCCAGTAACGGGTGTTGATTGCTTAGTGATAGAGTCATCTGAGTTAGCAAGGTAGCTGACCGACGTTCGCAGCATTCCTTTTCTCCCTCTTGTTTTCCTTAGACTGTATTTAGTACATTTTCAGACTTTTCGTTGTACTTAGACCTTAGAAGATGCTCGTGACTTGTGACACCCCGATGGCGGGCTGTGTATTTATTCCTCACTGTTCATTTAGGCTTATATTATGAGATATCTGATTAATTAAAGGCTTGAAAATGATTGTTTTTGTTTAAATGGGTAATTCAAGAGTTGTGTCAGTTGGCCTAGTTTCACGATAGGCATCGTCACGACAGGGTCATTTTAGGGTCGTGACTGTAAGTAAGATGAAGCTGAAGTTTTATTATTCACAATGAACATTACATTCAGTTTGAAAAGGCCCTCATTGAGGTAACCTTTTCCTACAAACATCTCATTCTTACTTATTACAATCTTATCAGATACCAAAACATATTTAAACTCGTTCTTAACGAGAATTCCAATAGAGACTAAGTTCTTCCTAATCTCGGGAACATGAAGGACATTGTTCAGAGTCACAACCTTGCTAGAAGTCATTTTCAGAAATATCTTGCCACACCCTTCAATTTTGACCGTTGCAGAATTTCCCATATAAAGTGTCTCTTTAGGTTCAACGGGAGCATATGTCAAAAATATTTCTCTAACAGCACAAACATGGCGAGTGGCTCCAGAATCAATCCACCACTCCTTAGGATTTCCTACTAGGTTGCATTCAGAAAGCATAGCACATAAGTCATCAACATCTTCGTGCTTTTCAAGCATGTTTTCTTGACCCTTCTTCTTGTCTTTCTTTGGAGCACAGCAATCTACAGATTTGTGTCTAGCTTTTCCATAGTTGTAGCAATTTTTGTTGAACTGCTTCTTGCTTGGGTTGTTTTTTGGTCCAGAATCCTTCTTCATCTTTCTATTATTCTGAGGACCATCCTCAACAATGTTTGCTCCCATTATTGTTGAGTTTCCACGACTTTTTTTTCAGCAGCTTTGTTGTCCTATTTGATTCTCAACTGAAAAATGATATCTTCAACCGGCATCTCCTTGCAAGTCCTTCCACAAATGAGGTAACTTCTCAATCATCGCTGAAACTTGGAATGCTTTATTGATCACAAGACCATCACTGAAAATTCTGTTAGTAAAAATAGTATAATTAATACTTTCAACATCAGTATTAATTTGACTTTTACCTTCAGCAAGGAGATCGTGAATAATCACTTGCAATTCCTGGACTTGAGTAATAACAAACTTGCTATCTACCATTTTGTAGTCCAAAAATTTAACGGCAATGAATTTCTTCAACCCGGCATCTTCAGTTTTGTATTTCCTTTCAAGTGCAATCCACAATTCTTTACTATTGACATTATATAGATTGTCCTCCAGTCTGCTAAGAATGTAATTCTTGCATAGAAAATCAGAAAGCTTTCATGCCTCAGTCACGAGAAAGCGTTCATTGTTTGGAATTTCATCGGGCAGAACCGTAACATCTTCCTTAATGAACTTCTGTAGACTTAAAGTCATCAAGTAGAAGAACATCTTCTGCTGCCACCGCTTGAAATCAATCTCAAAACTTTTTTTGGGTTTTTCTGTCGGCGCCAATGTCGGTATTATTCGGCTTGTCGATGCGTTGGCAGTAACCATAGGAACAGTCTAGTTCACGTTCCTATTCGTTATTTCTGTAAAAAAAATGACCCAAACACACGTTAAAATCAAGTAGATTTTAATCTCCAATGGAATAGAAAACCACAAAGGTTTTAGTCTCTAGAACAGTGAGTATAACATAATTACAGAAAATATTAAGTTCCTTAAGCTTGTTAATAAACTGTATTTGTAAAATAATTCTGGAGAAGATAAAATAACATATAAATAGAAATGTAAACGAAACAAAATTTAATCTGAGCCCACAGAATTCACAGTATTTTCTTAAGGAACTTAATCCCCTCCTTGTACCCGAGGTTTTGGATTATTTCCTCCTAGGATATAATGAATTGCACACTGGTGTAGCAGTACTTCAAACCCCAGTGTTTCAGCGAACATAATGATCAATAGCAAATCACAGTTATTGTTGCTTTCTGTGTAGTTAAATAATGCAGAATAAAAGGGGAGAATTCATAAATTCGTATGGAAAATCTGAGAGAATGGACTGCAATTTATATCCCCAGCCTGTTGAGTTCAAACGAAGAGGCATAACTTTTCAGAGAAAACTTTTATTTTCTGTTACAAAAAATGGACGGGCAGAGGAAACGAATAATTTGGATTTAATATTAATTTTACATTACAAAAAAGGATATATTATGTTAATATATATTATTAAAAAATAGATTTGGTCCAAAAAATAAATCAATCAATCATCGGAAGCCGAGCGAGCGACGACGACGACGGCGTGAGGCTTGCCTTCTTCTTAACTCTTTAAGATCTAAAAGAAGAGCACTCATATATATACCCATCAAAAGTCTTTTCCTCCTCCAATATGGGACAATGTCCCTTTATCAAGGAGGAAAATTTAAATATTATATTTTTCCTCTATTTCTCATTCACCCTTTTTAAAGCTAAAATAGCTTAAATAACCCAAGAACAGGATGGTCTATTCATCTTCCTGTTAATAAAAAAACTATCATTTAGAAGAACAAGTGTAAGGTGTTCTTTAGAGTAGAACTATTAACGGTTCATTTCACTTATCCGCAGGATACATATATTATAATATCCAAAACAATTTAGATCATATGGAAGAAGAGACATTTTTCTAAGAATAATATAATAATTGATTGAATTGAAAAGTCTCCTCAATCATAGTATATCATTGGATGGCAATTAAGAGTTAAACGCATGAATTAACGATCTCACATCTATTGTTTGTTGAATACTCGTGTAACGACCCGATCGGTCGTTTTGAGCTCTAGCATGTCGTTCAGCAGTTTGAGGTTATGAACAACTTCATTTCAAGTATTATGACTTGCACGCACGGTCATAATTGAACTTCGGAAAGTTCGGAGTTGATTTGGAAAGAAAATTCTCATTTTGGAAGCTTTAAGTTGAAAGAATCAACTAAGATTGGATTTTTGAGTAAAAGGCCTCAGAATTGTGATTCAAAGGTTCTAGTAGGTTCGTATAATGATTTCAGACTTAGGCTTATGTTCGGACCGGGTTTTGGAAGATCCGAGGACGTTTCAGCACCCATTGTGGAAGTTAGCATTTTGGAAGAATTTCATAAGTTTGGGTTGAAGTGCATTTTAGTGTTATCAACGTCCGTTTGTGACTCCGAGTCTAGAAATAGCTCTGTATGGTGATTTTGGTATTGGGAGAGCGATCGGAAGCGAATTCGGAGGTTCGTGTGTCATTTTGGAGTCATTTGGCTAAAGATACAAACTTGAAGGTTTTTGAGAAATTTGATCGGAAGTGGACATTTTGATATCACGGTCTGAATCCGATTATAAAAGTTGGAGTAGGTCCGTAATGTCGAACATGACTTGCATGCAAAACTTGAGGTCAATCAGACGTGAATTGATAGGTTTCAGCATCGAGTTTAAAAGTTTGAAATTCTAAGTTCATTAAGCTTGGATTGGAGGTCGATTCATGATTTTAGCGTTATTTGACGTGATTTGAGGCCTCGATCAAGTTTGTAATGTATTTTGGGACTGATTGATGTGATTGGACGGGGTCCCGGGGGCCTCGAGTATGTTTCGAGGTGGTTTCAAATCAAATTTGGATAAAAATTCGCTGCTGATTGCTACTATCTGGTATCCTTCTTCGGGAACGCGAAGGGAGCCCCGTGTTCGCTAAGAGGAAGATGGGAGGCTGCTGGATTTGGCCTTCACAAATGCGTAGTGGAGGTTACGAACGTGAAGGGGTGGGTCTTGTTGTCTACGCAAACAAGTAAAAGAAAAGAGGGGAGCTGGCCTGAGGTCATATGGGCGAACGCGAACGCGAGGCCGGGTACACAAATGCATAGGGTCTGAGAAGCTGACCTTCACAAACGCGATGAGGAAATTTGGGGATGAAGCAGGTTTTGCTTCGCGAATGCGAGGGCATTTCCGCATTCGCAAAGAAGGGCGGACCTGGGCTAAGCTGAATGTTTAAAAACGGGGTTTGAGTTCATTTCACCAGTTTTTCACTCGGCTTGGGCAATATTTGGAGCTTTTGAAGAGGGGGGTTCGTCATATATCATGAGTTAAGTGATTTCTTCTAGTTATGGGTTAAAATACATAGTTTATACATGAAATTAAACATGAAAATTAGTATAAATTTGGGGTTTTGGTGGAAAGACCTAGAAATTGATATTCTTGAAATTTGACCACGACTTTGGGTATGAAATTGAGAGTAAATTATATATTTGAGTTCGTGGGGTTATGGGTAAACTTGTTCTTCAAAAAATTTTGGAATGCGGGCACGTGGGCCCGAGGGAATTTTTTGGTCAAATTTTCGATTGGGGTTAGGAATTGGATTGTAATGAGTAATTGAGCATATATTAGTGGATTCGCATAATTATTGGCTAGCTTTGGAGAATTTAGCATCGGTTCGAGTTTTCGGAAGGGCGTGAAATGCCGGTTATGGATCTTCGGAGCTAGGTGAGTCTCCTTTCTAACCTTGTAAGAGGGAATTGTCCGTATATGTGAGTTAATTGATTATGTGCTCCTAATTTTAGGGGCTACGTACGCACGAGGTGACGAGAGTCCGTCCGTAGCTACTATTATGTTTAAGTATGGGTAGTTTAGGACCCAAAAGCAAGTTATACTTGGAATATTTGTAATCGTATTGATAGCTTGAATTGCTTAAATCACACCAAATTAGTGAATGAATTTCTAAAAAGGATTTAAACTTCATTTTCTTAAATTGTTAAAAGAGAATTGGTTTTTCTTGGATAATTGTTTCCTGATGACTTCTTGATTGACTGTCTGTGTGTGTTTAAATTATGGAATGAGCCGAACACCTCGGTAGATTAAATAGATGCATCTATGGTTCGCGCCATTTGACCCTCTGGCAGTGCATAGCTTAAATATTGTTGGATCGGGCCGTAAATCCTCGTCTCTACTTCTTCGAGATTAGAGGGAATACTCATTGGGTACACGTTATTTTCGTATTGATGCTACACTTGCTGTGCATTTTTGTTGCACAAGCACATGTACTTCTAGCGGCCTATTGGGCGTAGTAGCATGGATGATACGGGGACTAGGTGAGTTGCATTTCTCAAGGTGACCCGCAGCTAGTATAGTCTCTTTCAGTGCATTGTATTTACTTTTTGTCCAATTTATATTCCGGACGGTAGTTGTATTACATTATTTCTTAGAAATTGCTCATGCACTTGTGACATCGGGTTCTGGGATAACTATAGGGTATTCAGTATTTGCTTCTAAACATTTTTCTTTTATTATTTACATTTCTTTTGCAAAGATCATCTTTTACTAGCTGAATTAAAGGAAAATTTTCAGTTTCTCAAAATTATTCAGATAAAAATTTAATTAAGTATATTGGTTTGCTTGCCTGACAGCGGCGTCCGATGCCATCACGACCCTTAGTGGAATTTGGGTCATGACAACATGGTATCAGAGCACTAGGTTCCCTTAGGTCTCACGAGTTATGAGCAAGTCTCGTAGGGTCTCGCGGATAAGTACAGCGACGTTAGTACGTATCTTTGGGAGGCTACAGGGCTGATTCGGAGTACTTCCCTTCTTGATTCCTCATCGTGCGATTTGATTCCTCGAGGCTTATGCCCTTATTTCCATCGTACTCAATCTTATGCGATGCAAACCGCTGATTATAAATCGAGTATTGAAGGACTGTAATGGTACTACGAATGTGGTGCGGGGTGTTTCTCCTTGTGGGGATGTTTGAGCTACTATCGTCATCTTATGGAAGTATATTCTATCGTTTCAACTCAGTAGCGGTACTTCTGAAAGCTTTGAGGCTAGGACCAAGTTGCCATGATATTTATGAACGATTGTTTTGCAGTATTGATATGATGGTGGGATGTTTGCCTACGTTTCGGGGTAGTGCATGACTTGAATGGAGGTTTACTCAGTACATGATCTAGAGATTCGGTAATTATTCCCAGCAGGGGAAAAACAATTGGCCTATGAATGTCCAGATTTGGGGGTGATGGAGTAATGAGACTTGGTATTTTCGAGCGTGGTGGAATTTTTGTCTGTGATGTAGTGTCCTCATCGTCGACTGTATGTGTTACGTTCGCCGGTTTTATAGTCTTCTACAATTCGCCCTTGGGGAAAGATATTGTGAAATAGTATTGGGGAAACGACTGTCAGAAATCGCAGGGTGCGGTGGTTCAGGATTGAATGTGTATTTCTAATACTGACGGCTCGAGAAAGATGATCTTCCGAAAGGTTTTAAAGTGAGTAGCGGTCTGTTGATTCAAATCCTACTAAGATAGATTTTGATCTAAGGCATTAGCTGAGTAGCAAAGGATGAGGAAGGACGTGTGTAAAGTGTCATATGGTGGTTAAACTTCTAGAAGGACAGGTGTACGAAGCGGAGGTCGAGTAGTTTCTTAATGAAGTGAGTCTGCCCAAAGTGGGAGAGAGGCAGAGCAGTGTGTGGATTTAGTGGTTGGGTCTACGGACTTGATTTTAAGTGTGAACTATTATGCGGCAGGAGATTTGATATGACAGAAAGGAGCTGCTTGAAATGAAGAAGGATACAACCTAACTTTGAAATGGAAGGATATTGTCGTACATTTAATCAATTCCACAAGGGGTGAATGGACGTGTGCCGCTAGAGAGTGAGCTCGGGCTCAGGTGGGTTATTCCCTGTGAGCAGGTTAGCGGTCTCGTGGTTGGCGAAGCTTCTACGAAGAATTCTGATGGTTATATCGCAAGGAGATCGGTCGTGCAAACGTGGTTGATGATTCAGAGTATAAAAAGGGGTTTTACAGAAAGATTTCGAGAATTTTTGCTGGCGATTGTGCATGGTTATGTCAATAAGAGATAAGGAATCCTAGTGAATTTCAGAGTTGTGTAATAGTGGTTTCAAGCTAAGTGGGAGAGTACCACCGCCTACGATTGGGTTGTATGACTTCTAGTGAGGTTTTGGGTTAATGGCGTATTGGTAAGTTATTTCAGCTACGAGAAAAGAGCATAAGTGACAATTTGAGCAAAAGAATAGTTAAGGATGTGCTATGGTTGGCCTTATTGGCTCATGTTCAGGCTTTAGGAGGATTCTGGATTTATGCTTCGTAGAGAGGTGATTTACAAGGAAAGTGATCCAGTCGAGTGCTTCATTGAGATGGGTGTTCCTGTGCCAGCGGGGCCTGGGAGTTGATTATATTTGGGACCAAGCTACAATAGGTGACTCTCAACAACGGTCCTAGTGAATTCAAAGGGGTAAGATGTGGTGCCTAATGATTTCGAGCCTATAGGTGCGGTTAAGAATCAAGCTTTTGTAGCAACTTATGATAAGAGGCCCAAAATGTTCTATGATGTTTTGACCTATAACGTAGCAATTGAGAGGTATGAAATTGTTTGTGGGATTTGAGATAGCATGGTCTCGTGATTCACGGTCACTTGGGATAAGTGCGGATAGAGTCTGTTATGTGTTGAGTGGAGTTATTATTTCTAAGGCAATCAAGGATAAATTGGAAAGAGATAGACTGGTTAGCCATAGTTGAATTGACATATTGGTGGTAGTAATCAGTTCCTTCAGCAAATTATGCAAGTGATTTGTGGCGATATGTGTAAGGCCTGTCGGCCGCCATAATTGATGTTATTCAGAAGTATTCTACTGTTATGGCCTGTTATGTGTAGGCGGATCCCGGAAGTGCTATGGTGACTTAGACCACTACTTAGAGATTTTCATATTCTACAGTTATGAGGATTCACCTGTGTATTGCTATGGTTCTCCTGAAGTGAGTTAAGTGGAGGGTTTTATACGATGAAGTGTTAATCTATTAGTGGTTTCGGAGTTATGATGGAAATCGTGTTCTATTAAATATTGGCATGTTGGGTGCAGTGAACGGTATGGAATTTGAAGTAAGGATCAAGGTTGTAGTTCAGTGCTAACAAGGATGTCGCGAGCTCAGATGAGCAGGAAAGTAGTTTCGATGTTTAAAATAAGCTGGTATTGTCTTCAGCATCATCTGATATCGGAGTTTTGAAAAGGCTTTGCATACTGGTTAAGGATCCTTGGTCGCCTTTTTAGTGCTAGTACGGCCAATGGTTTTGATGTACAAACTTGTTATCTGTTACAGAAGGTTGTGGGAGCATGACCCACATGAAGGTTGTATAAGTGTGGCATGTAGTCACTTGATTGGTTGAAGAGTTAAACCAAGTATGAAGATTGTGGTGATATCGTTGATTTGGGAATTGATGCGTGGAGTGCACTTGATTTATAGAGTTGTGGACTGTGGATGATTACTCCGGTTATGATGGTTGTTCTCATGTGTTATGAGAGGAAGGGGAGTTATTATGGACCCTTGGAAGGTTATTAGCCTAGTTCAATGCGATCAGAATCAGCTTGAGGTCTGTGGATGGATTCAAATGTGAATACGGGCTCTATATCAGGCCAGATGTGTTCATTTCAGTAATGTGCTCCTTATGGAAGGGTAGGTGTTATTTCGTCGTCGGTTATTTCATGTAATGATACATTGCATCGTGTGAGTTGTGAGACGGCTTAGCAAATTTCTTATGTGTTGAGGTTCTGCGTAGAGATGATGTTATATGAGCAAAATGGCTCTTGAGATTCAGATCGTATATCGCACCTTATTGTGCTTGAGTTTTGTAGCTTTTAGCGCTATATGTCCCCTCATGAGTGGTATTATGCACTTAGCGTGCTTGTGATCGATATTCGGTATTTTGTTGTAATGAGCAATTTAGTTCGATGTGCATCTCCTTAGGCAAGTGTTATGTGTGGATGGGGTGGCACGCCGCCATGGGTATGTTATTTGGATCAGGTTGCGCACCGCAACAGTGTGATGTTGAATATAGTTATCATACTTCATTTTTATGTGTGTTTTGTTTCCCATTTTTTGAGGAAGTTCATATTAGTTGCACGCATTGAGTAGTCCCTTCTAGAGTTCGTTTTCCTTTGGTATCGCATTCGAATTGGCACATTATGGCATCATATGAGACTTTTGATCATGTCCGGGTTGGCTTATTGCCTGAGCAGTTCATACTGGTTTAGATGAGATCATCGGATTTAGGACCAGCGCAATTTGAATATACGAAGTATATTAAGGAGCAAAGATATTATTTGGTTCAGAATGAGGCGAGTGTTCTTGTCAGGAGTATAGACCCAATGATTTGTTGATTCGACAGTCGGCAAAACTTGGTTCGGACATACGCTCAAGTCCGAAATCATCATACGAACCTGCTGGAATCTTCGAATCCCAATTCCGAGGCCATTTACTAGAAAATCAAATCTTAGTTGATTCTTTCAACTTAAAGCTTCCGAAATGAGAATTTCCTTTCCAAAACAACTCCGAACTACCCGAAGTTCAATTCTGACAGTGCGTACAAGTCATAATACCTGAAATAAAGTTGTTCATGGCCTCAAATTGGTGAACGAGGTACTAGATCTCAAAACGACCGATCGGGTCGTTACATTCTCTCCCACTTAAACATACGTTCATCCTCGAATGTGTCGTGAACTGTGCTGGAGTTGTCTGAAATCACTGTTTACTACCCCAAGCAAGTACACGTGCTGCCATAACTCCGCCGAGCACATTAGCTCGAGCAAATCTGAAGATATCCTCTTTCATTCAAGCAAATAAGCTTAGAGTCCAATTCCAACATCCAGAATTCTCTATCGGGCTTATTCCAACATACGCCCACCGTATCAATAACTATACGTAGCACCAAAACACGATTGCGTACTTTAGCTTAATTCACAGCTTGCACCACTTTACTCATAGGACCACAATAGCATTGCACCTCATGACCTACATAGGTCTTGTTCTAACACTTACGATACCGCCACCATGGGAGAGATGTGTAGATCCAATCCAAGCTTAATGAACTTAGGACTTCAAACTTCTAAACTCGATGCCGAAACCTATCAAATCACATTCGATTGACCTCAAATTTTTCACACAAGTCATGTTCGACATTACGGACCTACTCCAACTTTCAGAATCAGATTCCAACCTCGATATTAAAAAGTTCACTTCCGGTCAAACTCCTCAAAACCCTTCAAGTTTCTATCTTTAGCTAAATGACTCCAAAATGACTCTGAATTTGCTTCCGATCGCGCTCCCAACACCAAAATCACCATACGGTGCTATTCCAGACTCGGAATTCTAAATTGACATTGATAACACTAAAATGCACTTCAACCCAAACTTATAAAATTATTCCAAAATGCTAACTTCCACAATCGGTGCCGAAACGTCCCCAGTTCTTAGTGAATGAATTTCTAAAAAAGGATTTAAACTTTATTTTCTTAAATTTTTAAAAGAGAATTGGTTTTTCTTGGATAATTGTTTCTTGATGACTTCTTGATTGATTGTCTATGTACGTTTAAATTATGGAACGGGCCGAACGCCTCGATAGATTAAATAGATGCATCTATGGTTTGCGCCATTCGACTCTCTGGTAGTGCACAGTTTAAATATTGTTGGATCGGGTCGTATGTCCTCGACATGATTTGCGCATACTTGTATTGCTTGCCTTGAACTTATTCAAGTTGTTATAGCCTCTTTTCGGCTTAATAATATATGTATAAATGATGAAAAGGAATTTGAAAATTTCCTATAATATAAAGAATTGTTTACTTGCTTCAACCTATTGAATTACAATCATGTTTGTAAAAATCCACTATTTAATATATTATTGACATAACATTATTGGATCACTAGTAAGTGTCGAAGTCGACCTCTCGTCTCTACTTCTTCGAGATTAGTGGGGATACTCATTGGGCACACGTTATTTTCGTACTCATGCTACACTTGCTGTGCATTTTTATTGTACGGGCACATGTACTTCTAGCGGCCTATTGGGCATAGCAGCATGAATAATACGGGGACTAGGTGAACTGCATTTCTCGAGGCGAGCCGCAGCTAGTATAATCTCTTTCAGTATATTGTATTTACTTCCTGTCCAACTTGTATTCCGGACAGTTGTTGTATTACATTATTTCTTAGAAATTGCTCATGCACGTGTGACACCGGGTTCTGGGATGACTATAGGGTATTATGTATTTGCTTCTAAATATTTTTCTTTTATTATTTACCTTTCTTTTGCAAAGATCATCTTTTACTAGCTTAATTGAAGGAAAAATTTCAGTTTTTCAAAATTATTAAGATAAGAATTTAATTAAGTATATTTGGTTGGCTTGCCTGATAGCGGTATCCGGCGCCATCACGACCCTTAGTGAAATTTTGGTCGTGACAACTCTGATAATGCTTAACAAAACCTAGGGGTGGAAATTTTAGCCCAAATCCATCTAACCCGTCCAACTAGTCCAGAGATTAATGGATTGGACTATAAACAATTTAGCTCATGGGTCAATTTGGGCTGAGCCCAAGTTAACCCATTATTTTTTATAGCCCATTGTGACCCATTAAGCAGTCCAAATACAACTCATAATACTCATCCAAAACAAAAGGTATCTCAACTAGGACTGTGCACAGATCAGATCAGATCGGATTTAGCACATTTCAGATTCGTTTGGATTTCGAATTCTAAAAAATGCAATCCAAATCCTATCCGAATTATATCGGATTGGATATAAATTTGGATCGGATCAGATTTTGGATCGTATTATTATGACTCAAATTTGCAAACTAATATGTATATTTTCTTTGTAAAAGAGGCAATATATTAAAAAATTCATATTTATGCAATTATGAGAGTACAATGGTGCCAATATAGCTAAATCCCGCAATTGTAAAGGTAATAACTTGGAGGAAGATGTAAAGGAAGTAGTGACTATTCAAAATTAAAGTGTAGTATTTATACATTTCCTAATAATTTCGGATTGGATTAAAATGTACCAATTCGAATCTGATCTGAAATCCGAAATTTTAATAAACACAATCTGAAATCTGATCCAATCCGAAATTGGAAATTGAATAGATCGGTTCAGATTTCGGATATCCAATCCAAATGTACAACCCTAATCTCTTTTTTTGGGGGTCAAAAAGATATATATATATTATAGATGATTAAACAAGTACAACATAACGGTTAAGTAGATGCATAGGAGGCATCATTTGTACAGTACTAGAGTTTGTCAACAGGTCTCCCACTTGGGAAACATTACCAGTACCAGCGTTAGTAGTTGGTAAAATATTACTATTAGTAGTTGGTAGAGACATAGGTAAAGAGCTAATATTACACAAAGTATTTAAACTAGAGAGAGATTGTGTTGAATTCCTAAGATCCTTCTTAAACAACCTTCTTTGGAGTGTGCCCTTGTGATCTTGTTGGTAAGAAGGCATAGCAAAAGTTGGTGGTCTCGCAAAAAGTAGCCGTTTCTCCTGTACATGCATGGCTCCATATCTAGCTAAATTATCTACAACACAATTTTTCTCTTTGTTGATATTTTGTAGAGGTGGACTATCCAGATGTTGGAGAAATAACTTGCAATCATTAATGATATTAGTGTAATACATATACTGATTATTGTATGCGCATCCGTCTCAATGATAATTGGTTTGAGATGATTCTGTACAATAATATTTAGTCCCAAGAGTGCAAGAAGCTCTGTTAGAACACTGGTTCCTTCTTTCACAGATCCTGCAAATCCTATAATACAGTTGCCTTGGTAATTGCGGAAGACACCACCAATACCATAATTGCTTCGATTAGGGGAGCAAGATCCATCGCTGTTTAATTTATAAGTGGACTAATTTGGTGGATGCCATTTTATATAGAGAGGTGTCATGGAATAATTTCTAACACCAGGATTTGTTAAGAAATAATATTCAGCAACCCTTTTTAAAAAAAAAGGTATATTTAAAATTATTTTTTGATGGTCTAGTGTATATTTATTTCTTATAATCCAAAGCTGCCATAAAGCAAATGGAATGAGTGTTGTATATGGAATTTTGTAAGGTGTTAATACTAAAGGGGTGTGTATAAGTTGATACAACCAACTCATAATATCATTTTGTGATGTTGGAAAAGTAGTTGTTGTAATTGGAATCCTAAGGACATTCCAAAGCTCTATTGCATTTGGACATTGTTGAAATAAATGGAATATTGTTTCAGGGTCCATATTACACTGCAGACATATGGCTTAATTGATAATACCTGATCGTGTAAGATACACAGTCGTTGGAATCTGTCATGACAAATTAACCAAAGGAAAAATAAAATTTTTGGAGGAATTTGAAGTTTCCAAAACCACTTGTAGTAGTTTGTTGTGTGTACCAATAGGATTAGCGAAAGTTTACTAAGGAACCGTACATTGATTTAACGGAGAATATAACATTTTTTGGTAGGGCCCAATATATTTTGTCACAAGTTATGAGCGCAATAGGCATATAAATATTACTGATTGAGGATCTTATATGAGAAGGTAAATTGAAAGGTACTTTGTCTAAGTTCCACCTATGATTATAATAATAATTAGAAACTAATTTTTTCCCCTCATATTGAGGCATAAGTCCATTAATATAGTTACGGATTATAAAATTAAGATTGATCCAAGGATCATTACAAAACTTGATATGCTGTCCTGTCGTAAGATTCCATTTATATCCTAATCGACAATAGGTCCATCCTTTCATAATATTACACCAAGTAGATGAATTCTGAGTTTTTATCAAATATTGCGGGCGTAAATAATAATGTAATAGCATTTGTGCCCACAACTAGTGTAGATTGTTAAACAATCTCAATGCAAGACTTGCATGTAATGCTTGATTTTTTGTATTCCTAAGGATCTTTAGGTTTTGTGATTGTAGACCACTTAATGCAATGTAGTTTTTTCTTCTGTGGTGTTGTGCCCCTGAGAAAATTTCATTAATATCGATTGGGGTAGCTTAGTGTCACGACCCTAATTCACCAATTGTGAACACGTCATGACGGCACCTAGTCACAACGACTAGGTAAGCCTAACAGTACGGAAGTAACAACCAATACGGAAATATTAAGTCAAAAGTTAAATAACTTCAGGAAGTATACAACTTGTCACTTGGCACATATACTTTAACTCTACAAATTCTGAAACAGAAATCCCAAAACCCGGAATCTCACGGAAACCACAGGCTAATAGAAATGTAATACACTGCTCTAACTCTGGAATGTCTACACAACCGAAAGAAAAAGAAAGTCAATTGCTACAGCTGGAATAAGATGGAGACTCCTGATCTGCGGACGTGGCAGATATACCTCAAAGTCTCTGGTAGATGTCTCCTGGATCACTAATAGTGCGCCTGGCCGTAAGTACCTGGGTCTGCACATGAAAAAACATGCGCAGAAGAGGCATGAGTACACCACAGCGATACTCAGTAAGTGTCAAGCCTAACCTCGATTGGGTAGTGGTGAGGAAGGTCAGGGCCCTACTGAGATAGAATATAATAATAAATCTGACAACAATATGAAATAAATAGAAATGATGATATACAGTTATGAATTAAATCGGCGTACACAAACAGAAATTTAATACACAGAAAATAAGATAACATAGAGTAACCAGCTCAATACCAGTACAAATAATGAGGATCTCCCAGGATACCGTCCTGTAGTCCATTTTATCAATCTGTGCGAGTAGCTCCCGAGATACCGTCCCGTTGTCCACCGTATGAATATATCTCATTTTATTAATCTGTGCGAGGAGCTCTCCGGAATCTAACCCGTAGTCCCAAATATAAATACCCAGTACTGGGGGAATCTATCGGTTGCATTGCCGTAGTTCTATATAATTGTGCAGGGGAATCTCCCGGGATACCGAACCCGTAGTCCCAAATATAAATGTGCAGGGGGATCTCCCGGGAATCGAACCCGTAGTCCCAAAGTAAACAAATAAGGGGGGAGCTTTCGGAATCCCACATCCGTAATCCCAATATAAATACGCAACCAAGTTCAGAGAAATGTTCAGAAATTGAAACACAACAATACAATTCAACAATTAATTTTGGCGTGCAACCACAATCAGAGAATATTCAAAAGGGAAGTATATCAATACAACAGCAGCTCAAAATATCAAATAATTACCAAACTCATGGCAAATAATAGTAGATTCTAGCCTAATATGCTTCATAGAGTCCAAACAAGGAAGTTTAAGCAAATAGGCAAGTAAGTCCACTAAACATGCTTCTCTACACTAGCACAGGCTATAATAACAAGTAGTACGAAAGAAACTCAACTCAAGTATTTTTAAGTAAAATTCAGATTTTCAACAATTAACTCAAGTACGCACTCGTCACCTCACGTACAAGGCACTCAATTACCAATTTCATATCTTAAGGGACAAAGTCCCCCACACAAGGTTAGACAAGCCACTTACCTTGAATAAGTGCAAGTCAACCCAAAACCACGCCTTTGCCACGAGTATTCGATTCCAAATGGATCGAATCTATTCAATTAAATTGTATAATATAAATAATAATTCAAGTAATCGATTCTACAATTAAATTCTAAGCTAATACGCGAAATTATATAAAATAACCAAAATACCCCTCGGATCCCACGTCTCATAACCAGGTAAAATTTATATTTCTAGAACCCTCGTACTCTCAGGAGTCTAACCATACCAAAATTATACAATTCTCATATTATTTCGACCATCAAATCAGTGATTTACCTTTTTTCAACTTTGGGGCTCAAAATCCTAATCTCTATCATCCAAATACGGATAAAAATAGAAAATAATAGAAATAATCATGGAGAAACATAAAAATAAAGGTCAGATTTTTACCCCCTTGTTGAGACGAGAACAACGTCGCAAAAAGCACCTCAATCAGAGCTCTAGAACTCAAGATATGGCTAAAATGCTAAATTTCTCGGATAAAATAACACTTCTAGATTTTATTTTCAGAAACACTGTTCACGCGGGACACTGTTCACGTGCGTTGCACTATTCACCTGCGCGGTTACTGTTCAAGCGCGGGTATTGTTCATTGCTGCTACAAATTACACCAGCAGCCAATTAATTGCAGCACAGCTATTTTTCACTAAAATGGCTCTAACTCCATCATACGAACTCGGAATTAGACGATTCTTGTTCCTATGAGTCACAAATAATAATGCAAACAAAACCCTTCAATCGAAACTCAATTCGGAGCTCTTTTTCCTAGTTCAATACTCATTTCGCTTGTTAAACAATTAACTCACATATCGCGTCAAAAACCTAATCGCGACTTGATGAAATTAAACCAAAATTTCCATATCAGTCCTATAATTCATGATTTAAATTCTGAAAGTCTCGAAATCAAATTTGAATCTCTAGAACTAAAAATGAACCTTTAGATCATTACATTTATGCTCAAAACAATAAAAATCTTCCAAAAATGACCCGTTGGGCATCCGAAACACACCCGAGGCCCCCGGGACCCCGACCAATAATACCAACCAGTCCCAAAATACATTACGGACTTGCTCGAGGCCTCAAATCACATCAAACAATGCTAAAATCATGAGTCAACCTCCAATCCAGGCTTTATGAACTTTAGAACTTCCAACTTCTATTTC
>MU708320.1:70419-135011 GCA_026770625.1 Nicotiana glauca
GTCCTGCCTTATCACCTCTCCCCAATACTTCATAGGTCTCCCTCTACCTCTCCTCATGCCCGCCACAGCCAGTCGCTCACACCTTTTCACTGGTGCGTCAGTGCTCCTCCTCTGAATGTGCACGAACTATCTGAGTCTTGCTTCCCGCATCTTGTCCTCTATGGGGGCCACACCCACCTTCTCTCGAATATCGTCATTCCTAATCTTATCCATCCTTGTATGCCCGCACATCCACCTCAACATCCTCATCTCTGCTACTTTCATCTTCTAGGTGTGTGAGTTCTTAACCGGCCAACACTCGGTCCCATACAACATTGCAGGCCTAACCACTGCTTCAATTTGATTTGTCAAAAAGAGTTTGTTCTTATCATAACTCCTCCCTTCCACCATAGGGGTCTTCATAACACTTAAAAGACACCAGAATTTATAACAAGAAGCAAGAAAGAGATCGTGGATCAAATGCTGCAAATTCCTCCACAAATTTCAAGCTTCAAGCAATCAATTTTCTAGCTCAAGAATGAAAAACAAATCAGTTTCAAGCTCAAGAACGAAGACAAAATCGAGTTCAAGTCTAAGCAATCATGCTCAAGCTCGAGAAAAAGATCATCGTTCATGGCAACAACAACATATTCAAGATCAAGCTCAATGGCCCTTGAATTTATTTATTGTTGGAAAGAAGAATCAAAGGATTCGTAGAGATTGTAACACTCAAAGTGTCGTCCGCATCTACCCTAATTTTTGGATCTTCATTGTAACGATCCAACTGGTCATTTTGCCTTTTTAAACCCCGTTCCTTTAAATAAAACTTTCCGCGCTTGCTTTAGCCAATTTATGACTTGCGGGGACGGTTGGTTCAGGAGTTAGAAGAGTTTTGAGTGAAATATGTTCAATTGTTTCTTCAGCATTCTCTTAAAAGACCAAGTTTGACTTCGGCCAACTTTTTGGGAAAACGGATCCGGATTCGTGATTTGACGATCCCGGAGGGTCCACGAGAAAATATGGGACCTGGACTTATGTCCGAAATCGAATTCTGAGGTCCCTAGCTCAAGTAATAAATTTTTATTAGAAATTGTTAAATCAAAGTTTTAAAGAATTAAAGAAAGTTAGAAATCATTGATTTCCTAGTTATCAGGCTCGTATTTTGGTTTCGACGCTTGGTACAGGTTCGTAATATCGTTTAAGACTTGCCCGTAAAATTTGGTGTCAATCCGAGTGGTTTAAGGGTGTTTTGACCCATTAGAAGAGAATTAAGAACTTGAAGTTCATTAGTTTGATTCATTTGGTTTTACAGGGTGATTCCTAGATTTAGCGTTGTTTCGGGTGTTCCGAGGATTCGAATGGATCCGCTTCGTGATTTTGGACTTGTCGGTATATTCGGGCAGGACCCGGGAGCCCCGAGCATCAAGCGGACGAGGCTCGAGTGAAGTAGGAAAATCGCTAAGGGGATAAAGTTGCTGCTTCTATCATTACCGCATCTGTGGTTCTTAGGCCGCAGATGCGGGACCGTAGGAGCGGTCAAAACTCTGAAGAAACGTCCAGGAGCAATATAGGCCAAGACCACAGATGCGGGCCTCAGACCGTAGAAGCGGTTTCTGCCCTTTTGGCCAATTCCGCAGATGCGGCTCTTCTTCCGCAGGTGCGGGACCGCAAATGCGGTTCCCTAACCGCAGATGCAGAAATCACTGGGTAGTGAGCTTCATTTAATTCAAGCTCAAAGACCATTTATTTCATTCTTTTCTACACTTGAGCGATTTGGAAGCTTCCAAAGAGGGGATTTCAACATAGCACTTCAAGGTAAGTTAATTCCTCTCATTATTAGTTTAAATATATGTATATTAAGTAGATTAAACACTAAAAAGTAGGTGAAATCAAAGGGGTTAGAGCTAGACCTATGGTTTAAATAAAATTAAGATTTAACCACGAAATTTTTTATGAAATGAACTAGAATTCATATATTATTGATCCTTAGGTTATAGAGAACAACTTTCTTTGAAAAATTTGGGAATCCGGGCAAGTGGGCTCGGGGTCGGAATTTAGGAAACTTGTGAAAAAGGTTAGGAAATCGCTTAAATAGTTAGAATTCGATCTTGTAGACCTATATTGACTAGTTATTACTTCATTTAACTAGTTTGTAATCGTTCGGCTCCGAATTGAGGGCTTGGCCTTGTTCTTGATATTGGAAGTGCGCTTTGGAGCGAGGTGAGTCTCCTTTCTAACCTTGTAAGAGGGAATTGTCCCCATAGGAATAATAATTGAGTAATTATTGCTAAATGCGGGGGCTATGTACGCACTAGGTGACGAGAGTCCGTGCGTAGCTACTACTATACTAATCGTCCGGGTAGTTTAGGACCCACACCATGCTTTATTTATAGAAATCTCTATATTATCTTGTTAATATGATCACCTAGGATATGCTAGAGACTTGAAAGGGGAATAAGAACGAACTTGTATACTTGTTGAACTCTTGCATGGCATTATTGACTATTGATGTGCCTTCGTGGGTATACTTGATATTGCTTGTTATTTGCGGATCGGGCCGATCGCCTCGGTATGAATAGATGCATATATAGGAGCGCCGTCGACCATCGGCAAGTGCATAGTTTATTTTTGTTGGATCGGGTCTTTGCCTCGGCATATTGTGCGCATGATATCTATATGGAACTTATACTTGCCTTGTTTGCTAAACTTCCAAAAAGTAAATAGCTAATTGGAAATATAGTGGACAGTAGGACTTATATGCCTTGTTATAAACTGTTTCTTATTAGTGATTTTTCATACTTAATATAATACTTTGATATATTATTCAACCCTAGTGAGTATCAAGTCGACCTCTCGTCTCTACTTCTTCGAGATTGGACGGGATACTTACTGGGTACATATTGTTTATGTACTCATACTATGCTTCTGTACTTAATTGTACTGGATCTGAGGTAGATACATCTGGTTACCAGTCCAGTGTGCGCCCTTGAGCTTGTGGCAGAGACTTTCATGGTAAGCTGCTTCCTTCCTTTGCCGCTCAGCAGCCGGATGGAGTCTTCCTTTACTTTTGCTGTCTTTCCTTATCTCAAACAGTAGGATTGAGATGTCTTTTGTATATTCTACTAGATTCTCATACTTGTGACACCAGGTTCTAGCACACACTTTGGTAGACATTTGTTTTTGGGTTGTATACTTATATTATTTATGGTATTACGCACTTCTGGCTTAAAACCTAATTAAGAATCTATTTCACTCATTTCTGATTAAAAGCAACATAAGAATTTAGTAATGTTCCGTGTTGGCTTGCCTGGCAACGGTGTCAGGCACCCTCATGACCTATAGTGGAAATAGGACATGACAACATGGTATCAGAGCACTAGGTTCACGTAGGTCTCACGAGTTATGGGCAAAACTGATAGAATCTTGTTGATCGGTACGGAAACGTCTGTATTTATATTCGAGAGGGTATAAGGTATTAAGAAAGACTACTCTTTATTCATCTCATGTCTCTTAGTGATTAGTGTACTAAATTTCCCTCTTCTATTCTCTCACAGATGGTGAGAACTCGCATCGCTGACGTTCCGGACCCGGGAGGAGCTGCTCCTCCCATTGCTAGAGGCCGAGGTAGAGGCCGGGGGAGGGCACCATACCGTGGTAGGGAACTAGGGCGTCCCATAGTCGTTATAGTAGCACCACCAGCGGATCCTGCGGCGGATCCTATCATTGAGAAGCAGGGCGAGGTGCCTGCAGCTGAGCCTACACCAGCGAATTTCATGATAGCACCGGGATTTCACGAGGTCATGGGCCGCATGCTACGGTTCATGGACACTATGACTCAGGCTGGTTTATTTCCAGCAGACCCAGCTACTTCACAGATAGGAGGGGGAGCCCAGACCCCTACTGCTAAGTCTCCAGGTCATACAGCTACAGTATATCAGACTCCGGGTGTACTACCCGTAGATAGGGCTCAGCCAGTTGCTGTAGTGGCACCCCATCCTAGGCCAGTTGTGGATGGTGATCCACAGAAGTTGTTGGACAGATGGACCATGCTTCATTCTCCAGTCTTCGGGGGTGAACGTCATGAGGATGCCCAGGACTTCATTGACAGGTGCAGGGACAGACTGCACAACATGAGGATATTGGAGTCGCATGGAGTTGACTTCATTACTTTTCAGCTCAAGGGCAGGGCCCGTAGATGGTGGCAGTCCTATGTTCTTGGCAGACCAGCGGGTTCTCCTCCCATCACTTGGGGTCAGTTTGTACATTTGTTTTTAGATAGGTACATTCCACCCTCTGAGAGGGAGGAGCTGCGGTATCATTTTGAGCATCTCGAGCAGGGTCAGATGTTTGTGACGGACTACGAGGTAAGGTTTTCCAAGTTGTCCCACCATGAACTTATGATATTTTCTACAGATGCAGAGAGAGTACGGAGGTTTGTCGCAGGATTGCAGCTCGGTATTCGATTTGGCATGGCCCGAGAGGTAGAGATAGGTACAGAGTATCATCTAGTGGTCGAGATTGCTCGCCGGATTGAGGGATATCGTCAGAGGGGTAAAGAGCAGATACAACAGGATAAGAGAGCTAGGTTCTCCGGAGAGTTCAGAGGTGCCCCGGCTAGGGGCAGAGGTCAGTTTGGGAGGGGTCAGCCTAGTAGGCCACCAGTTTTAACACCACCTCCTGCCGGTGTGCTCCAGCACACCCCTATTTCAGTGTTATGCCAGAGAATTCCTATCGCCCGCCAAATATTCAGGGTTCCTCCAGTGGGTATTCAGGTCTCCACGGTCCTTCTAATTCTTATTTCAGTGTCATACCGGAGAGTTCATGTTGTCCACCGGCTATCCAGGCTTCTTCCAGTGGGTCTACGGGTTATCAAGGTCAGCCATTAAGGAAAACGGTTGTCGCCCCACACAGTTGTTTTAAGTGTGGAGATCCCAGTCACATGAGGAGATACTGCCCCAGACTTCGAGGCAAGGCAGTGCAGCAGGGTCAGCAGCCCATGATTTCAGCACCAGCTGCCCAGCCACCTAGATGTGGAGGGCAGGCGAGTAGAGGCCCTCCTAGAGGTGGAAGTTAGGTAGGAAGAGGTCAGCCAGCTACTGCTCAATCAGGCGGAGGCCAGACAGCCGGTGCTCCAGCTAGATTATATGCCCTCCTGGTCAGGCCAGATGCATTGGCCTTAGATGCCGTTATCACAGGTATTATTTCCGTTGGTGGTAGGGATGCTTCGGTATTATTTGATCCAAGGTCTACTTATTCATATGTATCATCTCTATTTGCTCGTTCTCTATTTATTTCTTCTAAGCCTTTGGGCACTCCTATCCATGTGTCCATTCCTGTGGGTGATTATGTGGTTGTGGATCAGATCTACCGGTCATGTGTGATCACTTTCTGTGGTTTCGAGACTAGAGCAGATCTTCTATTGCTTGATATGATTGATTTTAAGGCCATCCTAGGCATGGATTGGTTATCTCCAAATCATGCCGTCCTAGATTGCCATACCAAGACTGTTTCACTCGTGATGCCAGGGTTACCGAGATTAGAGTGGAAGGGTTCCACAGTTGATACGCCTAGTAGGTTTATTTCCTTCCTAAAGGCTCAGCACATGGTCGAGAAAGGGTGTTTGGTTTATTTAGGTTATGTTCGAGACACCACTATAGAGTCTCCAACGATTGATTCAGTCCCAGTAGTTCGAGAGTTCGCCGATGTTTTTCCTTCCAATCTTCCTGGCATACCTCCGGATCGGGATATTGATTTCTATATTGATTTATCTCCAGGCACTCAGCCTATATCTATCCCACCATACCGTATGGCTCCTAAAGAGTTGAAGGAGTTGAAGAAACAGCTTGAGGAGTTATTGGCGAAGGGGTTTGTTAGGCCCAGTGCATCACCTTGGGGTGCACCAGTGTTATTTGTGAAGAAGAAGGATGGGACTATGCGGATGTGCATTGATTACCGCCAGTTGAACAAAGTTACCATCAAGAACAAGTATCCGTTGTCTCGTATTGATGATCTGTTCGACCAGTTGAGGGGTGCTAGGGTGTTCTCTAAGATTGACTTAAGGTTAGGGTATCATCAGCTGAAGATTCGGGACCCGGATGTTCCGAAGACTGCATTCAGGACTAGATATGGCCATTATGAATTTCTAGTGATGTCCTTTGGCTTGACTAATGCCCCAGCAACATTTATGGATTGGATGAACAGGTTATTCAGACCTTATATTGATTCCTTTGTCATCTTCTTCATTGACGACATCTTAATATACTCACGTAGCCTGGGAGAGCACAAGTAGTATTTGAGAGTGGTGCTTCAGACCTTGCGAGAGCAGAAGCTATATGCTAAGTTCTCCAAGTGTGAGTTTTGGCTAGAGTCGGTAGCATTCTTGGGACATATTGTGTCTAAGGAGGGTATTAAGGTGGATCCCAAGAAGATTAAGGCAGTTTAAAGTTGGCCACGTCCTACTTTAGTGACCGAGATCAGGAGTTTCCTAAGATTAGCAGGTTATTACCGGTGATTTGTGCAGGGCTTTTCATCTATTGCATCATCTTTGACTAGATTGACCCGGAAGGGTGCTCCATTCCATCGGTCCGATGATTGTGAGGAGAGCTTTCAGAAGCTCAAGACAGCTTTGACTACGACACTAGTTCTTGTATTGCCTTCCGGTATAGGGATGTATACAGTATATTGCGATGCTTTACACGTTGGTTTGGGATGTGTGTTGATGCATGAGGGGCGAGTTATTACATATGCTTCACGTCAGCTGAAGATTCATGAGAAAAATTACCTTGTGCACGATCTGGAGTTGGCAGCGGTTGTTCATGCTTTTAAGATATGGAGGCACTATTTGAATGGGGTGCCTTGTGAGGTTTATACCGATCACTGCAGCTTACAGCACTTGTTCATGCAGAGGGATCTTAATTTGAGGCAGCGCAGGTGGCTTGAGCTACTAAAGGATTATGACATTACCATTCTTTATCATCCGGGCAAGGCGAATGCGGTAGCGGATGCCTTGAGCCGAAATGCGAAGAGTATGGGTAGTTTGGCATTCATTCTAGTAGAGGAGAGGCCACTAGCTTTGGACATCCAGTCCTTAGCTAACAGGCTTGTGAGGTTGGACATTTCAGAGCCAATTCGAGTTCTAGCATGTGTAGTTGCTCAGTCTTCGCTATTGGGGCAAATCAAGGCCCGGCAGTTCGATGATCCATATTTGGCATTTCTCAGAGAGACGGTACTTTAGGGAGGTGCCAAGGAGGTTTCTATTGGCGAGGACGGTGTGTTGTGGCTTCAAGGCCGTCTATGTGTTCCTAATATTGATGGTCTGAGAGAGAGGATTCTAAAGGAGGCCCACAGTTAATGGTACTCCATTCATTCGGGTGCCACAAAGATGTATCGTGATTTGAGGCAGCATTATTAGTAGTGGAGAATGAAGAAGGACAACGTAGAGTATGCAGCAAGATATTTAAATTGCCAGTAGGTCAAGTATGAGCACCAAAGGTCGGGTGGCCTACTTCAGCGGATGCCTATTCCGGAGTGGAAGTGGGAGCGCATCACCATGGATTTCGTAGTTGGGTTGCCGCGGACTTTGCGGAAGGTTGATTCAGTATGGGTCATAGTGGATAGGTTGACCAAGTCGGCTTATTTCATTCCAGTGGCAACTACTTATACGGCGGAGAGGTATGCTCAAATTTATATTCAGGAGATAGTCTGGTTGCCTGGTGTGTCAGTTTCCATCATATCAGAAAGAGAACCCTCAGTTCACGTCCCATTTCTGGAGAGCCGTTCAGGACCCGTGTAAATCTTAGCACAACATCCCATCCTCAGACCGATGGGCAGTCGGAGCGGACAGTTCAGATCTTGGAGTATATGCTTAGAGCATGTGTAATTGACTTTGAAGAGCAGTGGGATCAGTTCTTTCCCCTAGCGGAGTTTGCGTACAACAACAGCTATCAGTCCAGCATAGATACGGCCTAGTACGAGGCTTTGTATGGTCGACAATGTCGTTCTCCTATCCGGTGGTTTGAGCCCGGCGAGGCTAAGTTACTTGGTACAGATTCGGTACAGGACGCCTTGGATAAGGTGAAGTTGATTCAGGAAAGGCTTTGCACAGCATAGTCCAGGAAGAAGAGCTACGCGGATCAGAAGGCGCGTGATGTATCATTTATGGTTGGCGAGAAGGTTCTCTTGAAAGTCTCGCCCATAAAGGGCATTATGAGGTTTTGGAAGAAGGGCAAGTTGAGCCCAAGGTTTATTGGCCCCTTTGAGATGTTGAGGTGAGTTGGGGAGGTTTCCTATGAGCTTGCTTTACAACCCAGTTTATTGGGAGTTCATCCAGTTTTTCATGTTTCGATGATTCGGAAGTATCATGCCGACCTATCCTACGTGTTGGACTTCAGTACTATTCAGTTAGATGAGAGTTTGGGATATGAGGAGGAGACATTTTCCATTATTGACAAGCAGGATCGCCAGTTAAGGTCCAAGAGGATTTCTGCGGTAAGAGTCCAGTGGAGGGGCCAACCGGTCGAGGAGGCGACCTGGGAGTCCGAGGAGGACATGCGGACCAGATATCCCCACTTATTCATCAGTCCAGGTGCCTTTCTATGTCAGTTCGAGGATGAACGTTTGTTTAAGAGGAGGAGAATGTAATGACCCGACTGGTCGTTTTGCCTTTTTAAACCCTATTCCCTTAAATAAAACTTCCTTCGCTTGCTTTAGCCAATTTATGACTTGTGGGAACGGTTGGTTCGGGAGTTAGAAGAGTTTTGAGTGAAATATGTCCAATTGTTTCTTTAGGATTCTCTTAAAAGAACAAGTTTGACTTTGGTCAATATTTTTGGGAAAACGGATCTGTATTCGTGATTTGACGGTCCCAGAGGGTCCGTGGGAAAATATGGGACCTGGGCGTATGTCCGAAATCGAATTTCGAGGTCCCTAGCCCGAGTAATGAATTTTTATTAGAAATTGTTAAATCAAAGTTTTAAAGAATTAAAGAAACTTAGAAATCATTGATTTCCTAGTTATCGGGCTCGTATTTTGGTTCCGATGCTTGGTATAGGTCCGTAATATCGTTTAAGACTTGCCCGTAAAATTTGGTGTCAATCCGAGTGTTTTAAGGGCGTTTTGACCTGTTAGAGGAAAATTAAGAACTTGAAGTTCATTAGTTCGATTCATTTGGTTTTAGGGGGTGATTCCTAGATTTAGTGTTGGTTCAGGTGTTCCGAGGGTTCGAGTGGGTGCGCCTCGTGATTTCGGACTTATCTGTATGTTCGGGCGGGGCCCGGGAGCCCCGAGTGTCAAGCGGACGAGGCTCGAGTGAAGTAGTAAACTTGCTAAAGGGCTGAAGTTGCTACTTCTGTCATAACCGCATCTCCGGTTCTTGGGCCACAGATGCGGAAGGTGCGGTCAGAACTTTGCAGAAGCGGCCAGGAGCTATCCAGGCCAAGACCGCAGAAGCGGCTCCCCAGCAGCAGATATGCGCCTCTGACCGCAGAAGTGGTTCCTTCCTTTTTGGCCAATTGTGCAGATGCGGCTCTTCTTCCGCAGGTGCGGGACCGCAGATGCGATCCCCTCACCGCAGATGCAGAAATTGCTGGGCAGTGAGCTTCATTTAATTCGAGCTCAAAGACCATTTGTTTCATTCTTCTCTACACTTGGGCGATTTGGGAGCTTCCAATGAGGGGATTTCAACATAGTTCCACTCATTATTAGTTTAAATACATGTATATTAAGTAGATTAAACACTAAAACTAGCTGAAATCAAAGGGGTTAGAGCTAGACCTAGGGTTTAAATAAAATTAAGATTAAACCACGAAATTTGTTATGAAATGAACTAGAATTCAAATATTATTGATCCTTAGGTTATAGAGAACAACTTTCTTCGAAAAATTTCAGAATTCGGGCACGTGGGCTCGGGGTCGAAATTTAGGAAACTTGTGATAAAGGTTAGGAAATCGCTTAATAGTTAGAATTTGATCTTGTCGGCCTATATTGACTAGTTCTTACTTCATTTAACTAGTTTGTGATCGTTCGGCTCCGAATTGAGGGCTTGGGCTTGTTTTGATATTAGAAGTGCGCTTTGGGGCGAGGTGAGTCTCCTTTCTAACCTTGTAAGAGGGAATTGTCCCCATAGGAATAATAATTGATTAATTATTGCTAAATGCGGGGGCTACGTACGCACTAGGTGACGAGAGTCCAAGCGTAGCTACTACTATACTAATCGTCCGGGTAGTTTAGGACCCACACCATGCTTTATTTATAGAAATCTCTATATTATCTTGTTAATATGATCACCTAGGATATGCTAGAGACTTGAAAGGGGAATAAGAACGAACTTGTATACTTGTTGAACTCTTGCATGGCATTATTGACTATTGATGTGACTTCGTGGGTATACTTGATATTGCTTGTTATTTGCGGATCGGGCCGATCGCCTCGGTATGAATAGATGCATCTATAGGCGCGCAGTCGACCCTCGGCAAGTGCATAGTTTATTTTTGTTGGATCGGGCCGTTGCCTCGACATATTGCGCACATGATATCTATATGGAACTTATACTTGCCTTGTTTGCTAACCTTCCAAAAAGTAAATAGCTAATTGGAAATATAGTGGACAGTAGGACTTATATGCCTTGTTATAAATTGTTGCTTATTAGTGATTTTTCATGCTTAGTATAATACTTTGATATATTATTCGACCCTAGTGAGTATCAAGTCGACCTCTCGTCTCTACCTCTTCGAGATTGGACGGGATACTTACTGGGTACATATTGTTTATGTACTCGTACTGTGCTGTTGTACTTAATTATACATGATCTGAGGAAAATACATCTAGTTACCAGTCCGGTGCGCGCCCTTGAGCTTGTGGCAGAGACTTCCACGGTGAGCTGCTTCCTTCCTCTGTTGCTCAGCTGTCGGATGGAGTCTTCCTTTACTTTTGCTGTATTTCCCTATCTCAGATAGTAGGATAGAGATGTCTTTTGCATATTTTACTAGATTCCCATACTTGTGACACCAGGTTTTGGCACACACTTTGATTGACATTTGTTTTTGGGTTGTATACTTGTTTTATTAATGGTATTTTGCACTTCTGGCTTAAATCCTAATTAAGAATCTATTTCACTCATTTATGATTAAAAGCAACCTAAGAATTTAGTAATGTTCCATGTTGGCTTGCCTGGAAACGGTGTCAGGCGCCCTTATGACCTATTGTTGAAATGGGTCGTGACATTCATCCTCAAAAGGAGCAAGATATTCTACAAACACACCCAAAGGAGGAAGCGATATTGCTGAAAAGATCAAGAAAATTCTTGCTCTGCTTGACCTCTCCGGATTTAAGCACTCTGCTATGAAGGATGATGATGATGCTTCAAGTGATGGATCCTCCTCACTTACACGACATATAATGAGCCAATCAAGGATCAATTTGTGTGACAATCCATGCTACTCTCCATCGTCCACAACAATCATGCAAGCCATAGGGACAAACACTTCATCTGTGGAGGAGCAGTTGGCAAACTTGACGGAAGCAATTGCTGGCTTGACTAAATGGATACCAAATCAAGATGCTAGAATTGAAAAGCTAACAAACAGGATGGGAATCTTGATTGAAGAAGAATCTACCCATGCACCAGGAAAACTCCCAGAAGTTCAAGAGATTGATCCTCCCCCACAACAAGTTGCATCCACTAAGGAAATTCCAGTCTCATCAGAAGAGATGATTCCAATCAATCAACTAAAAGAGTTCCTTGAAGGGACTATAAAAAACAAATATGAAGACGCTTCCAAGTCCTCCTTTACCTAGGAAAAGCCATACAATAAAAGGATCGATATATTGAAGATGCCTGATGGCTATCAACCTCTGAAATTTTAATAGTTTGATGGTATAGGCAATCCAAAGCAGCATTCTTACACCCCATGTTTTCGTACGTAAAAGTACATCATAAGTAAATTAATGTAAGCTCAAAAATGGAATCATCTTTGAAAAGTTTACAAATTTAGTTCATCATGTTAACATGGAGGTTACAATATTTAAGATCATTAATACCAAGTAGCAAGAGGGTTTGAAGGCTTAGAAGCTAAACGAATTGAAGAAAATAAGTTTCGTCGAAAGTCGACAAGTTGAAATGTTTTACCATGTACTTTTGGGGTGAGACTAGGGTGATTAACCTTATAAGGAGATTATATTACTCCCTCTGTTTTAAATTATGTGAATCCATTTGACTGGGCACGGAGTTTAAGGAAAGAGAGAAGACTTTTGAACTTGTGTGGCACATATATTTTGTGTGGCTATAAATCATTCAATAAAGGTAAATTGTTTTCAATTAAGGAAAAAATGTCATTCTTTTTGGCACGGACCAAAAAGGAAATAGGTTCACATAAATTGAAATGGAGGGAATATGAGTTATTTTATTTGTAGTATATTTGGTGTTATGTTTTGAAGTCAAGCGATTTGTGGAACAAAAGTTGGAAAAGGACATTACAAGTTTCATTCATAAATATGCTGAAGGTCAAATGTAACTGAGCTTTTCTCCCAATATACTTGGAATTAGGGGATGATATAGAAGATCTATGAGTATAGTTTCTAAAGTATTAAACTGTTTGTCGATACGAAGTCGGAGTAGGGAGATACTCATATTTATGCAAGACAGCGCAACCTGGTAGGTGACAAGTAGGTGCATCACCTACTTGCCAAAAAGAGGGGCCTCAATTAAGTCAGCCAAGAGGGGACTTTTGAGGAATAATTAACTCATCTATTTCACTCATATTTCAGACCATTAAAACTAGAGTGAACCCCTGCAAATCCTACCCAAAAATCCCACACAAACCCTAGGTTATTTCGAATATTACGATGTGATTCTAGTGTCGAATACCCCGGACAACTTGCCAGTTTCTCTTTCTCCTTCATGTAGCTTTATTGGGGGAATGATTTTTGATGGATAAGGACTTGGTTCCGTGGATCTAATCAGTCCCAGGTAAGTTTATGCTTCTCCTTCCATTATCTATGCTTGTACGAGTTGTAACTCGACCGTAAAGTCTAGACCTAGCGAGTTTCGAATGAGTCGGATATTGTTTGTTATTGGCGGGTTGTGTACTTATTTATTTAAGTTAAATTGATAGATGATTTATAGTATAAGAGGCTTAATTATATACTTTTGGTTGTGTTGCTCAATTTGAAAGAAAAGACAAGTCGAAACATATTTTAGTAAACAGAAAAATCCATTTTGAGTTGTTGAACTTGTGGGACTCTTTCATGGGTTGTTGCGTATTGATGTTGGGTTGTCTGCTTTACTAATGTTTTTATGGATTTTTTAAGGAGAAATAGTGCAGATAAATACCATATAATGGTAGGTGGTTGGCTGGTCATTCGTCGTTACATTTTTTTTAGGTTGTTGGACACTACTTTGGTTGTCGTTTAGTGTATGAAGTGATTAGGGTGTGTGGGCTGTTTTGTGGTATATTGTGATGGAGATAAGATTGGAAAATGATGCATACATGTCGTTATTGTTGTATTCTTGTTGTTTTTGGTATATGGTACTGGAGGATGTACTTGTTATAGGGGAGACGCTGCCAAAATTTACGTAAACAAGCTACTAGTTTAAGTTGTGGACTTAGCCTTTACTCAATGCTGATTTTGAATCTCCTTATGTTGTGGTAGATTAAATTAAGTTATTTGAAGAATTGGTTGGAAGGCATTAAGGACTCAACATAGTTAAGGTATGTTAAAGCACTTTCTTCTTTCTTTTGGTATGATCTAAGATGAAATGAACATAAATGATACGCTATTTCATAATGAATCTACTCCTAGAAACTAAGGTTGTCCATGTTGTTCTTTCCGTACAAAGTTATTCAAAGAAAGTATATCTGATCCTTGAGTCCTAATGAAGTTCATATTGATGGTATGATGTCTATGATGTTAATCGAAGGTGCAACAACCTTACGTCACTCAGAAAGGTTTAGAATGTGATTCCATGAGTCGAGCATGCATTATATATATGTATCTATTTTACTAAACCAAATCACACTATAGTCGGCTGGGTACGACACCTATTGTGCAACCACTGATCAGTTGGGTTTACCGAGCTCCACATGGTTGGGTACAATTCTAACGAGCCTTATGATGGCCGGGTATATTTTTATCGAGTCCTATTTGAGGCAAGGTACTATATGATGATGATTATGAAGTCCACAGAGGTGAATGTTTTTAAACGTTTATGTATATATATGTATTATGCATTTCATGCCAGTAGTCCCTAGTGGCACTCAGATGTTACAGGTTGTATCTCCTCTATATCTCTTTACATTACTCTTCTTATTTATGTTTTCCTACCTCACATACTCGGTAATTTTTTTGTACTGATGTCCTTTTTTCCTGGGGACGTTGTGTTTCATGCCCGCAGGTCCTAATAGACAAGTTGATGTTCCTCCTAGTAGGCTATCACCTCAGCAAAAGGTGTTGGTGCACTCCACTTGATCCGGAGTTGCTTATTTGGTCAGTATGATTTGGACATGTATTGATTGGTATGGCGGGGCCTTGTCCTAACCTTTATGATGTGTATGTACTCTTAGAGACTTGTACACATATGTCATGTATATGAATGATTGTTGGCCTTGTTGGCCTATGTTCAATGTACGAGTGTTCATTTTGGTCTTATAGGGCTGTATGTCACATGTATAGATTTGTATTAATGTTGGGTCATCCTATGTCAAGTATTCCCTTATGTTTATTCTGGTTATATCATAACGGCCTTTCTAGCCCATTTACCCATCATAGTATGATAAGAAAGATACGTTACGTTTTTACTCGGTTGGGTAAGGCATCGGGTGCCCGTTGCAGCCCTTTAATTTGGGCCTTGACAAAACTGGTATCAAAGCAGTTCTGTGCTAGGGAGTCTACAAGCCGTGTCTAGTAGAGAGTCTTGTTTATGGGTGTGTTGTGCAACACACTTATAAGTAGGAGGCTATATGGAATTTAGGATTGTCACTCTTTCTTCTTATTCTAGATCGTGTGGTAGAGTTCAGTTGTAAGAATTCAACCTCCTAAATTCTATTTTAGTTGTAACACAATGAAACTTACATCCAGAAAGAAGATGGTTGGTAAGAGATTGAATGTGGTTGTGGAAAAGTTGAGGCATAGGATCTCGATTTTGCATCATACTTATGATGAGTAAATGTGAGGTCTTCAGCATATCATGTTTGTACTAAGATGTCTAAGCTTCTTAATGATAAGCCCTAAGGCAATAATATCCATCCACTCGTATGGTAAAAAGGAATAAAAGAATCGGAAGGTAGACACAAGTTTCAGCAAGTAAAAGAAGCAAGGTGAAGAAGGGTACGAGGTACCTAGTTAATGAAGATTAACAATATTTACAATTCTAGCAAAGAAATATAAGCATTCTGAGTTCCTTTCAATGGTAACATATATATATATATATATATATCTATATATATATATATATATATATATATATATATATATATATATATATATATATATATATATATATATATATATATATATATATATTTGGGCAACACCTATCTCAGTTATCCCTTATGGGACCTAACAGATATAGTTTAATAGAAAAATGGGATATCAGGATCCAACTGGGTTAGAGTAACCCAAATTTGTTGATGGATTGATATCATTAGCTAACATATCTGAAGGATAGTGAAAACTTGGTAACAGATCTCCTTGTAAGGCACCCAGATGATGCACTCTAGAATAGTACAATCATATATAAATACTAGAATGTTCAGAATCCTAGAAGGGATAAATATTTACCTTAGTATGACTCACGTCCCTAGTAAGAGAGAGAGAGAGAGAGAGAGAGAGAGAGAATATTAGGCGTCCTGAGCCAGTGAGATGAAACAAGGGGAACTAAAAGTTAAAAAATATTTTATAAAAGTTTTCAGAATAAAGTGATAGACAGAAATATTTGTCGGAGAATAAGAAGAGAGTAAATAAAGCATTATGAGTAAGATGTGATAAATGGGTGAAAACGGTAAATCAAAATATGACACTATGATAGAGTCTATAGTCAAGTGAAGGAAAAGACAAGAGGTGACATGCCTTGAGACAATAATAGAGTATAGGCCAAAGGCTATATCCTCATTTGAGAATTGAGCTGGTGACTCGAACGTGATTACTAGAAGGAAAAATTAGACCCTCGTAGTAGTAGAATTTAGTATGGGATAGTAAACAAGATAAAACCAAACATGAATTAGGGACCAGAGGTTTTGATAATAGTCAAAATCATGATAAATTCAGAGATTGCATTCCGACAATAATAGAATATACAACGGACGAATAAACTTTAAAGGTCATTTAGGAAGACGTTTCCCTAAAGAAAACAATAGGAGCAGAGTTAATCTTAAGGGACTAAGTGTATCAGTTACACTAGGTATCACCTTCGTGCGTAAGAAATTCAGTTATCCCTGGTACAAAAGGGTTACCATAAGGCGAGTAAGGGTTATTGATGATGTGAAAAGACTCCAAAGATAAAGAGGTAAAACATCTATAGGTAGATCTTCATAGCACTAAGTCTTAGTACTCTCCTAAAGAGGGGAAGATGGTGTGATATGGTATTAAGTCTGAGTAATTGTTTCAGGTAACTATGGGATAATAAAGGAAGAATGTTATAGAAAGGCGAAAGGAATGAGATTGCATTTATTCAGGCCCTACAAATATATCACGATTCCAGAACATTATGCAAGCACGCTGCTGGTGAGAGGCAAATAAGGTTCGCACACCAGATGTTATTAATAAATAAGTGCGAATGAACAGTCGATACATAAGGAGACAGTACGAGTGATAAGTTAAGACAAAAAAATAACCCAAAAGATATTATGCGGAATATAGATATGAGAATGAACCAATGTGTAGTTAGTATTGATTAAGGAAGAGCCTTGTTATGGCTAGACAAGAGGATACAGACAAATCAGCAGATCAGGAAAACATAGTAAATTCAGTCTCGCAGATATGATGTCTTAATCCTTGAGAAATATTCAGATAGGACTTGGGGTGTTAAAGGTACCTTATAAGTGTTATGAAACTAAAAGACGATGTCACTAGGAAGACAGTAAAAATTTTTAGTTTAGAAGCAACCCTACGAGTACAAGGGTGCGGAGGTAAGTAACAAAGGATAATTGTAGGTGAGGGAAAACATCAAAAGTTTCTTCGAGTATATGGTGTAATAAGTTTGTAGCTTTACAGGAGTCAGAGGATCTCCCCTAAGTACTACCATGAAAGACTATCTCAATAAATAAGGAAGAGGGCTTCAACCTAAGCATATTATCTTGAAGAAGAATTCGTTTGGTAACAATAGTCTCGCTACAACATTAGATGTACTCCATAAGAAAGTGGCGCCTATAATGGTTAATGAATGCAAAAAAAAAGAAGCAAAGGTGGTGTTTGAGATCATATGAGGCACAGGAAATTATAGTATTTGTGGGCAATAAGACAAGCCACAACAAGTGGCAGAATGACCATGAAAAGTAATTGTTTACATTTAAAGACAACTGAGAAGGCACACAAGGAAGTCTATGGTGCTAGCAAGTTAAAGGAAGGATGTGAGTAGTACAAATATGTGTAGGTTGCAAGCTAAAGTATGGCAGAGTGACAAAACTTTAGGTATATGGGAGTAAGGATAAGAAAAGGTGAGTTAGGAGCTGACAAGAATAGGTAAGACCTTGGTATTAAGTCTATCAAAACAAGAGAGCTGATGGCTTCCGTAAGTTATTGAAACCTTGGTATAGCTTGAATGAACTCCGAGGACTCTATGACTAGGTGCATTTAAAAGAGAAGGAATGTTGCCTGGTAGTAGAGTAAGGGTGTAATTGTAATAGATAAAGTGGATGATGTTTAGGCTTTTGATTGAGTAATGATTTAACGAGAAAGGAATTTCATGAATTGCACGGGATTAGTATACCCCCATAAAAAAAATCACGTTAGGATGCTATAAAGTACGGTTATTGAGGTATAGTATCGTCCCTAGATGGATCACGCAAATCACTTTAGATGTTCCCTGGTGATACGTGAGCCCCTAGTGACAATGTATTACGTAAGAGGTTTCAAGTTAATAGTGGTAGATTATGAATCAACATTAAGGTGAATCACCAATGGATGGATAAAAGTTGCAAAGTATGAGATGAGATTAGAACGTCATTATTAAGATGAAAAATAATGAGAAAGCATTAAAGGACTTAGATTTATACATATAGGACAAGAAGTGAAAGAGTAACTAGAGTTGGGTGCAGACCTCAGTAATAATAAAGTGAAGTAAGAGTTAGGATATAGTATGGCCTACCTAGATATAGTAAAACCATAAGAATAGAGAACTGGAGCTATAAATCAAGGTATAGCAATAGTCATAAGTTCGACAAAGTACCAAGCGAAGAACTTTAGTACACCTACAGATGCCTAGAGGGACATCTTGTCATAGTTATTTATATGTTCACAAAGTGAGGCCTATAGATTGGCTAAAAGGTGGAGGAGAAAAAAAGAGAGAGAAGAGTGGCATAGGCATACATACAAGTACACGGTTGCACATGATCCTTGACAGAAGGTAACAACAGTTACGAGATTGTAGGAATTCCGACTACAGGTCGTGGTATGAGAAAGAGGCCTAGAAGGGGGAATACCCTGGCCTTTGGATTTATTTACAGAACAGTTTCCTAGATGTCAAGGATAATATTAAAGTATTCTTAAGATCTACAGGTTATGAGACTGATATTGCATTAGTCAACATTCGAGGACGAATGTTCCAAACGAGGGAATGATGTTACACCCCATGTTTTCGTACGTAAGAGTACGTCATAAGTTAATTAATGTAAGCTCATAAATGCAATCATCTTTGAAAAGTTTACAAAGTTAGTTCATCATGTTAACATGGAGGTTGCAAATATTTAAGATCATTAATACCAAGTAGCAAGAGGGTTTGAAGGCTTAGAAGCTAAACGAATTAAAGAAAATAAGTTTCGACGAAAGTCGATAAGTTAGAATATTTTACCATGTACTTTTGGGTGAGACTAGAGTGATTAAAATTATAAGGAGATTATACTATGAGTTATTTTATTTGTAAGATATTTGGTGTTATGTTTTGAAGTCAAGCGATTCGTGGAACAAAAGTTGGAAAAGGTCATCACAAGTTCTATTCATAAATATGCTGAAAATTAGGTCAAATGTAACTGAGCTTTTCTCCCAATATACTTGGACTTAGGGGATGATCTAAATACCAAATTGAAGATCCATGAGTCTAGTTTCTAAATAATTAAACTGTTTGTTGATACAAAGTCGGAGTAGATAGATACTCATATTTTTGCGGGGCCGCACAAGCTGGTAGGTGACAAGTAGGTGCATCACCTACTTGCCAAAAGGAAAGGCCTCAATTAAGTCATCCAAGAGGGGACTTTTAAGTAATAATTAAATCATCTATTTCACTCATATTTCAGACCATTAAAACTAGAGTGAACCCCTGCAAATCCTACCCAAAAATCCCACACAAACCCTAGGTTATTTCAGATATTACGATGTTATTCTAGTGTCGCAAACCCCGGACAGCTTGCTAGTTTCTCTTTCTCCTTCATGTAGCTGTATTGGGGGAATGATTTTTGATGGATAAAGACTTGGTTCCGTGGTTCTAATCAGTCCAAGGTAAGTTTATGCATCTCCATCCATTATCTATGCTTGTACGAGTTGTAACTCAACCGTAAAGTCTAGACCTAGCAAGTTTCGAATGAGTTGTATGTTGTTTGTTATTGGCTGGTTATGTACTTATTTTATAAAGTTAAATTGATAGATGATTTATAGTATAAGATTATTAATTATGTACTGTTGGTTGTGTTGCACAATTTGAAAGAAAAGACAAGTCGAAACTTATTTTGGTAAATCGAAAAATCAGTTTTGAGTTGTTGAACTTGTGGGACTGTTTTGTGGGTTGTTGCGTGTTGCTGTTGGGTTGTCTATTTTGATAATGTTATTATGGAGTTTGTGAGGAGAAAGAGTGCGGATAAATACCACATAATGGCAGATGGTTGGCTAGTCGTTCGTCGTTATATTTTTTTTTTAGGTTGTTGGACACAACTTTGGTTGTCGTTTAATATATCAAGTGATTAGGGTGTGTGGGCTATTTTGTGGTATACTGTGATGGAGATAAGGTTGGAAAATGATGCATACATATTTTTATTGTTTTGTACTTGCTGTTGTTGGTATATGGTATTAAAGGATGGCCTAGTTATAGGGATGATGCTGACAAAATTTACGTAAACAAGCTACTAGTTTAAGTTGCGGACTTAGCCTTTATCCAGTATTGATTTTGAATCTCCTTATGTCGTGGTAGATTAAATTGAGTTGTTTGAAGAATTTCTTGGAAGACATTAAGGACTCAACGGAGTTAAGGTATGTTAAGGCACTTTCTTCTTTCTTTTGGCATGATCTAAAATGAAATGAACATAAATGATACGCTATGTCATAATGAATCTACTCTTAGCAAGTAAGGTTGTCCATGTTGTTCTTTCTGTACAAAGTTATTCTAAGAAAGTATGTATGGTCCTTGAGTCTTAGTGAAGTTCATATTGATGATATGATGTCCATAATATTAATCGAAGGTGCAACGACCTTACATCACTCCGAGGGGTTTAGAATGTGATTCTATGAACCGAGCATGCATTATATATTTATATATCTATTTTACTCTACCGATCCGTGCTATAGTCGGCCGGGTACGACACCTATTGTGAAATCACTGATCAGTTGGGTTTACTAAGCTCCACGTGGCCGGGTACGATTCTACCGAGCCTTATGATGGCCGGGTACATTTTTATCGAGTTCTCTTTGAGGTCGGGTACAATATGATGATGTGATGCCCACAGAGGCGAATGTTTTTAAAATTTTATGTATATTTATGTATTATGCATTTCATGCCAGTAGTCCCCAGAGGCACTCAGATGTTACAGGTTGTATCTCCTCTATCTCTCTTTACATTATTGTTCTTATTTATGTTTTCCTGCATCACATAGTCGGTACTTTATTCGTACTAACATTCCTTTTGCCTGGAGATGCTTCATTTCATATCCGCAGGTCCCTATAGACAGGTTGATGTTCCTCTTAGTAGGCTATCAGCTTAGGGATAGGTGTTGGTGCACTCCACTTGTTTCGGAGTTGCCTATTTTGTCAGTATGATTTGGACATGTATTGAGTGGTATGGCGGGGCCCTGTCTCGACCTTTATTATGTGTATGTACTCTTAGAGGCTTGTAGACAGAAGTCATGTATATGAAAGACTGTTTGCCTTGTCGGCCTATGTTCAATGTACGGGTGTTCATTTTTTTTCTTATAGGACCGTATGTCACATGTAATAGTTTGTGTTACATGTTGGGTCATCCTGTGTCAAGTATTCCCTTATATTTATTCTAGTTATATCATGACGACCTTTCTAGCCCATTTACCCATGTTGGTATGACTAGAAAGATACGTTACGTTGATACTCGATTGGGTAAGGCATAGGGTGCCCATTGCGGCCCTCTAATTTGGGTCGTGACAAACATGTGGCACACTTTATTGAGACATACACCAATACTGGGACTTATGGAGATTACCTATCAAGTAGTTTGTTCGATCATTTAAAGGAAATGCTTTCAATTGATGCACGGACCTCGAGACTGGATCTATTGATAGCTAAGATCAACTAGAGCAAGAATTCCTCAATCGCTTTTATAGCACGAGATGTACTGTGAGTATGATAGAACTTAAAAATACTCGTCAACAAAAGGGTGAATCAGTTATCGACTTTATCTATCGTTGGAGGAATACAAGCGTCAACTGCAAAGATAGGCTTATTGAAGCTTCGGCCTTAGAGATGTGCATCCAGGGGATGCATTGGGGACTACACTACATCTTGCAAGGTATCAAGCCTGTCACATTTAAAGAACTTGTGATTCGTACCTATGACATGGAGTTGAGCATGGCCTCCGCTGGAAATGAAAGGTTGCTTATATATAAGCCTCGAAAAGGGAATGACAAGCAAGACGCCAGGAAATAGAGCAAGTTTGTACCCAAATCTGAAAAAAAAAGAAGCTATGAATATCAACACATTACCTGTGAAGTTCACAACAAAGGTGAGCAAGAAGGAGAGTACGAAATCCACTTCTTTTTAGTATAAACCAAATGGAAAGTTGACTCTAAAAAAAATGAACGAGAAGGAGTACCCGTTTCTGGATTCTAATATGCCAGCCATTTTTTAAGAACTCCTCAAGTTAAATCTTATTGAGCTTCCAGAGATGAAGCGACCAAATGAACTTAGGAAAACGAATGACCCAAAATACTACAAATATCACCGATTTGTAAGCCACCCTCTGGAGAAGTGCTTTGTCTTCAAGGACAAAGTTATGGACTTGGCCTATGAAAAGAAGATCGTGCTTGAAGATGAGAAAGTAAGCGCAAAACTAAGAATCCGCTGATTCTTCTTTCCAACTCTGGTACCGGAAGAGTTAACTCCTTTAGCATGTTAGTTTGGAGATTAGATGACTCACCTTCACCTTTCTTCCTTTTAGGGACATATTGGAGCGCAAGACTTACTTTCTTGCCATAAGACGCAATATTCCCTGTATAAGATTTATTCGCGTTGGGTTGTACCTCCTCAGTAACAGCTTTGGCTTCACCAGTAGTCACCCCTTCTCTTTTAGTTGTGGGCATGTTATTTTTGCTTTTCATGGCATCATCAGCTTTTACCTTCTTCACAATGCAGTTTTTCAAGTAGAACTTTGAACCGGCGAAGTGTGACTCAGCCTCGGTGAATGGATCATCATCAACAAGTATCTTCTTGTTGACTTCATCCTCGTAGTATTTTAAACATTGATGGTAGGTAGATGGAACTACTTTATTCTCATGTATCCAAGGACTTCCAAGAAAGATGTTGTATGAAGTCTTTGCATCGATCACATGTAGCCATGCACTTGATTGCATATCTTCCATGGTGATTTCTTGCTTGATCGCGCCTAAGGCTCTTTGCACCCCTTGGTAGAATCCTTGGATCATCACATGACTTTCTGAGAGTTGTCACACCTCTTTTTTCCCCAAGGGTAGGAGTTTTCCAATTAAAGTGACATAATTAGAAATGAGATTATTTATTTATTCAGAGTCACCACTTGAGATAATTTATGGTGTTTCAAGTCACCGGTTTAGTTTTAGAATCCCAAATCGAGGAAAAAAATGACTCTGTTTAAAGTTTGTAAAACCAGAAGACAGAATAAGGAATTCTATTAACTTGGGAGAAGGTGTGAGGCACTCCCGAGCTCCTTGGTTTTAGCACGATCGCTACACTATTAATAATTGGCCTAATTATCCGATTTAATACCTATTTGAAACGTATTGTGTATTTTTATTTAACATTTACCGAATTTGTTTGAACAAGTCGTGATGTTGCGCACTAGTTTGTTTTGAACACATTGCTAATCGCGTCACATGAAATGCAATCGTAGTTTATAACATGATTATTTTTATTATTATTATTCTAAGTTATGGTCAGGTCACATGAAATGCACACTCGAATTTGAAGTTTATGTTTCATGACCATGCCACAGGAACCGTACCCATAGCCACGATGATTCATTAATCGCGCCTAAATCAATGCTACGAGCGGTTCTTAATGGGAGCTAGAATAAAAGAGCAGCAAAATTATTTAAAGCCGACCTCAAAATATACGCCCGAGTCCAAATTCATTTTTTTAACTCACAATCCAAAACTTGCATTTAATTCTAATTATGTTATCGACGAATTTTGAGTTCAAAACAATTGACCAAATAGATGACGTGCATTCACCTTCTAAAATGGATAAAACTAACTAAACCATGTCTGTACCCAAAATCAAATGAAAAGTCAACAAAAATGAATTAAGTCAAGAAAATTTTAAACAAAGAATGAAACAGCAGAACAATTATATATTCAAAATCATCAAAGATTGATAACGGGAAGATAGAGAGAACACTTAGAAATCAGAGTAAGAAATGGACTTCAACTGAAATTACAATTCAAATGCTTGGACTGTTTAGAAGCTCACAAGTAACAATATCGCTAACAGAATATCGAACAGACAACCTTGAAACTCGCCGGAAAACTAGAGCCACATGACCAAAACTCAAAGTTCAATCAAACTCCATTTTCATGTGATAATCTAATATAGTCTTCTATCTTAAATAAGCTTCATGATTGGGTCCAAGTTAAACTTCTTAATTTTATAATTTTTGTGGAGTCATGATCTTTGATGCTTTCATTAGTTTTGAAATTTCAATCCTTGATCGCCTACAATTCCTCCTCTTGAAATGTGTAAGAATATCACAAATCTCTGCTTTTCTAGATGCTTTCCTAAACTACTGTATGTGAATGTACGGAAGAAACTAACAGAAACCTAAAAAAGTGATAGGAAAAGATTTTGGGAGGGTGAGCGGCTAGGAGTTCTAGCTTTTTGGAATTAAAGGTCTGTCATTCTTCAATGAATTAGAGTCCTGGGTTTTTGTGAAAATATGGGTTTTATATGGTTTTGGGAGGAGAACATCTGATGGGCTATTAGTTATTGGGCTCAGTTTGGCTCAATTTGGGCCATGATTTGGACATTTAAAAAATAATAAGACTTTAAGAAAACTAGTCCACACTAAATCGCAAAAATTATACAGGGTGCCCTATTTGGTCGTCCCCATTTAACTTATACCTATATATATATTTTTTAAACTTTTAATTTCAAATAACTTCAGCCCCTATCCTCCTCCTCCTCCTCCTCTTCCTCCTCCTTCTTCTTATTCTTCTTCTTCTTCTTCTTCTTCTTCTTCTTCTTTCTTCTGCTGCTGTTGGTAATGCTATGAAACTTCAGTTCATGGGATGATTGCCATAAATATGTTCATTAGATTATTTAAAAATAAATTATAAATAATTACGTAAGTTAGTTGATAATAATTTATGAATATTTCCACATACGTTAGAAAGCTTTTTCATAACTTCAGTTTATATAGTGCTAAATTTTTTATAAATGAACTAAATAACTTCAGCTCTTCGACAGTTACAAAACAAAAACTTCAGCTCTAGAGTTCAAGTTCGCTAGTTACAAAATAAAAACATCAGCTCTAAAGCTGAAGTTCGCCAGTTACAAAAACGTCAGCTCTAGAGCTGATGAGTTATAAAAGAAAAACTTCAGCTATAGAGCTGAAGTTCGCCACTTACAAAAATAAAAATTCAGCAATTACAAATAAAAACTTTAGCTACTATGCTTAAGTTCAGCAGTTATAAACAAAAACTTCAGTACACTTGGTTCAACGCACTTGCTACTTCAGGCCCCTCTACTAGAATGCTGAAGTTTTGCGTGATTGCCTTTGCTGCTTTAGCCCGGTATGCTGAAGTTATGCGATAAAGCGGGTACGCTTGCAATTTTTTTTTGTAAAGCGAGCACAAGTTAAAACGTGACACAAAAAGCGAATATAGATGCAAATCCCCCCATTAAATCTTGTTTATTTTTTTGTGATTTTGATTTTCTTTTATTAATTAATAGATGAAAAAATAAAAATGCTACTCCTAAACTGGAAATAGCAAGAGAAAATACTAATCACTCAAAATTTACTTATCAAATTAATATATTTATTGGAAAATATTTTTTTTATTTGTAAATGAAGATAAAGCTTATATTAAAAATGTGACTATTTTTTATTCTTTTTAATTTTCTTAAGTAAAATATATAAGGAGAAATAAGAGCTAAAATATGTAGATTCAACTTAAAATATATTTACATACTAAAAAGTGATGAAAACTCAAATATAGTCAAAAATTAAGTACTCACAAGAGTTCGTTCAAGGGAATACCAAGTTCTTTCACAGTGCAAATTGGCAAAATATTTAATGAGGATCCTCCATCAACCAAAATTCGATTTACCCTTTCATTACGCATATAGCCAACCAGGTACAATAGGCGGTTATGATGAGTGTTACCTAACGGAAGATCGTCATTTGTGAACATGACTTTTTCCTCACAAGCATTAACTTTTTGAGGAGTGGAGTCGATGAGATTTTCAGAAGATTGTGCCAATGGTAGGTCATCACTCTTTTTTTTCCTTTGTCAGCATGGCAACAAGAGGCATCGATACCCTCATGGAAAATCTTTATGCGGAACCAATTTGGTAAAAACTCCTCCAAGGATACTGGATTTCGTGGCTTTTGAGAGTGGTGCACCTCCACTTTTGCTCTCTTTAAGTGCTTAACTGGAATCCATCTCCCTGGTCCTTTTCTATCATTTTCCTTGGTGGTTATTCTACTGATTTTTTCATGGGCTCCTTCTGTGGTGCCTACAACGAGTTACCAACGTCCAACCTTCATCATCATCAGGTTGATTGACTTCAGCTTTATCGTTCTCCAGTAATTCTTCATCTTTACTTTCTTTAAAACCACATAACTCATCCGGATTGAATGAGCCAAAGATGATAGAGACTTGGTTTGCGCTTGATTTCTCATCTTCAAGCAAGATCTTCTTTTCGCGAGCCAAGTCCATAACTTTTTCCTTGAAGTCAAAGCACTTCTCTAGAGGGTGGCTCATAAGTCGATGGTATTTGTAGTAATTTGGGTCATTTGTTTTCCTAGCTTCATTTGGTTGCTTTATATACGGAAGCTCAATGATATTTAACTCAAGGAGTTCTTCAAAAATAGCTGGCGCATCAGAATCTAGAAGTGGGTACCCTTTCTCTTAAATTTCATTTAGTGTCAATTTTCCACTTGGCTTATCTTGAAAAGAAGTGGATTTCATACTCTGCTTCTTGCTCACCTTCGTTGTGAACTTCACAGGTGATGTGTTGATATTCATAGCTTCTTTTTTTAGATTTGGGTACAAACTTGTCCAACTTCCTGACTTTTTGCTTGTCGTTCCCTTTGCGAGGTTCATTGATGGGAAGTCTTTAATTTCCAGTAGAGGCCATGCTCAATTCCATATCATGGGCACGATTTGCAAGTTCTTCAAATATGTTAGGCTTGGTACCTTACATGATGTAGCGCAATCCCCAATACATGCCTTAGATGCTCATCTCTATGCCAGAAGCTTCACTAAGCATGTCTTTACAGTTGAGGCTTGCATTCCTCCAATGATTGATAAAGTTAATAACCGGTTCACCCTTCCGTTGGCGAGTATTTGTGAGTTCCACCATGCTCATAGTGCGCTTTGTGCTATAAAAGCGATTGAGGAGCTCTTGCTCTAGTTGATCCCAACTATCAATAGATCCAGCCTCGAGCTCTATGTCCCAGTCAAAAGCATTTTCTTTTAGCGAGCGGACAAACTGCTTGATTAGGTAATCTTTATAAGTCCCAGCATTGTTGCAAGTCTCAACAAAGTGCACCACATGTTGCTTTGGATTACCTTTACCATTAAACTATTGAAACTTTGGAGGTTGATAACCAGTAGGCATCTTCAACATATCGGCCCTTGTAGTGTACGACTTTGCATATGTAAGGGAGGACTTGGCAACAACTTCATACTTATTTTTAATACTTCCTTCAATAAAATCCTTCAATTGATCAATTGAATGATCTATTCAGATGAGATAGGGATAGCCTTAGCGAATGCTACTTGTCATGGTGAAGAATCACTTTCTGGAACTTCTGGGATCTTGCCAGGTGCATGGGTGGATTCTTCTTCCATCAAGATTCTCACCCACCCTATCTGTTAGCTTGTCGATTCTAGCATCTTGATTTGCATTCACTTGTTCAAGCCAGCGATTGCTTTCGTCAAGTTGCCAACTGCTCCTCCACAGATGAAGTGTTTGTCACCATGGCTTGCATGATTATTGTGGATGATGAAGAGTAGCATGGATTGTCACACATATTGATCCTTGATTGGCTTATGCTATGTGATGTAAATGGGGAGGATCCATTACTTGAAGCATAATCATCTTCCTTCATAGTAGAGTGCTTGGATCCGGAGAGGTCAAGCTGAGCAAGAGTTTTCTTGATCTTTTCAGCAACATCACTTCATCATTCGGGTGCATTTGTTGGAAGATCATGTTCGTTTTGAGGATGAAGATTCGAAAATAGGGGTAGATGCGGATGTCACTTGGGGTTCTAATTATCCTAACAAGCTTGCTTTACTCATCGTAACTGGTCCAAAGCTTCCAAAGGTAACTTCGAGTATGTTTTCCACATCAGTATAGAACCTGGAATTAGCAGCATTGGTGGAAGTTGAACTGGAGTTGATTTTCTTTGAAGCTATTTCGATATTCTTGATCTTTGGTAATTGAAAAGTTTAGATTAGAGATAGAGATTGTCCTGCTGGCATGCCAGAATTTGTAGACAATAAATTTGCATCAAGAAAATAATCGAGACTAAAAATATTGCGACAATTGTCGTGTTTGATTTCAAATAATATGAGTGTAAAATCTTTATGAATCATCTCATTCATCTTTCCAATTGTAAATAAATTCAAGGGCCTTTGAGCTTGATCTTGAACGTAGTTGTTTCCACGAATAATGATCTTGTTCTTGAGCTTGAGCTTGACTGCTTGAACTTGATCTTAATTTGTTCTTCATTCTTGAGCTTGAACTTGATATGTTCTTCGTTATTGAGCTTGAACTTGATTGCTTAAAGTTTGAAACTTGTGGGGGAATTTGTAGCGTTTGATCCACTAGCTCTTTCTTGTTTCTTGTTATAACTTCTAGTGTCTTTTTTAGGTTATGAAGACCCCTATTTATAGTTGTGGAAGGGAGCAGTTGTGATAAGAATAAACTCTTTCCGACCAATAAAATTAAAGTGTGAAAAGCAACATTTGATTGGCCAGAACATGTCACTTGCACACGTGGCATGGTTTCATTGGCCTTTAAATGTGACTTGGCATGCCTTGTCATTTTGACATGTGACACGATCCTATTGGATATTTTGTTTGACTTGGAGTGATAAGTCATTTGACACATGGCACCAAACTGGACCTCTAGGAAGAAGTCATCCTGGGCTCAGTGAAGTGGGCTCATCACTTGTAGAAAAAAAAATATATAAAAAAAAATACAAAAAAAATATAAAATAAAAATGAGTACAAAAAGAAAACAAAATAAAGTGAATAAATAGGGAAAGAAAAAGAATGCCCTGAATTGGACAACTTCTGCCTATGCCCAAATCAAGTCCACACATCACTCAACCCTAGCCCAAACAACCTTGCCCGGTCCAATACAAAACGACATCATTTTGACGTCGTTTAATCTGGACCATTCATCCATGAGTATCCAACGGCCACGATTATACATAAGGAATTAAATAAAACTGTTTGATAAAATTAATCAAACATAAAACATATCCCCCCTTTCATCGTACCTTGTCCCACCCCGTCGTCCCCCATCGTCATCCGCCGTCTTCCGCCGCCCGCCGCCCGCTGGAAATCATCTCTGCCGGCGACGATCTTCCAAAATCGCTCAAATTTACACCCCTAAACCTCCTTAACCTCTTCAGACCGATTCTAACCGTATTTTCCCTCAAATATCAACCCATCGTCTCAAATTTCAAATCTAAGATTCTGGCCAAAACCTTACTTTCTCCAAACCTTGCCAAATTAACACCAAACCACCTCCTCATCCTCCTCTCCTTAAACCCCTACTTGCCTTCCTTCAAACGTCCTCCTATGTACTCGAATTTAAAATCGAATTTTGGGCAGAACCCTAATTTAGGGTTGTTTGGTTTCTAGGCTATAATAGCCTTTAATTACGTATTTTCTCATAAAAATACGTAGTTAGAGACAGTTATGGTCCAATTAAATTCAAGGAATCGTGCCGGCATTCAAACCCTAATATGGTTTCGAGGTACTTCATCATTATCTTTTTTTTTATTTTTATTCCTGTTTTGTTTGTTATCTTTTATCCTTACTTAGATTTTCTTTGTTCTCTTGGTTGGTTTATTGTTTTGAATCTCGTCCGGTCCTAATTTTGGGTTATGATTTTGATTTTTTTTCTTGAATAAATTGATTAATTTGTTTTTCTTTTAATTAATAACGATAATTGTTTCTCGATAATACAGTTAAAAAAATGTGTGTCAAATGTGTTTTGATTCATTGGTTTAATTGATAATAGTTTTAGGTTCTTATGAATTTGATTCTGTGATAACTCTGCAATCCGATTTAGTTGATAGTTTTAAATTCCATTATGTGTTTTGTTTGCCCAAATATGATGATTCTGAGAGACTGTTTCGATTTTAATTTTGGTTAAGTGAATTATTGGTTATAGCTGAAATTAGAATAGTTAGTTAACTATAGTTAGATTTTAATTAGGGTTAAAAGGGCTGGGGTTCTTAGTTGAGATAAGGTTAGTAATTTTGGGGGGTTTAAAGGGTAGTTTTGGCATAGGTAAAGAGTAGTTTTATTAGAATTAGTAATTTCAAAACTAATGCAAGGGTAGTTTAGGGATTTTAGAGGTAGAAAAATCATAATAGAATCCCCTAGGACTTTCTAGAAGGGGTTTTAAACTGAAATTCACAAAAATAGTGGTAGTTACTTGTAGTACAAGTCAAAGATAAGGGATAAAAATAGAAATAAAAATAGGGACTAAAGAGTAAATTAGAAATCTGAAGTTGCACCCTAAATTTGCCTATAAATAGGCATTCATTTGCCTGGTAGAAGAAGTTTTTAGCCTCCAAAATTCCCCCCAAAACTCCTTTTCCAATTTCAGATTTCAATTTGAATTTTAAACCTTCTAAAATCCAAAAATATTAGAAAATCAACAAAAAAAAAAAACCAAAATATCACTGTTACATTGGAGGATTCAAGTTAATTTTGATTTCTAGTTGTTAAAATTCATTCTTCTAATTTCTGAAAATTCTAGAAGTTATTGGCTGGTCTTTTTTTGAGTGAATTTGGATCAGTTCAAGAAGATTGTTGTTTATCTACTGATTATGATGGTGTAGTGTGCTCACTTTGGTATGTTTGACACTGCTGAGGGTTGATCTATTGAGTTTGCTAGCTTTTAAAATATCTCTGAGCTGCTAAACTCTTTCGAATTGCATTTTTATACTGCTGTGATTTGTTGTTGATATTTTTGCTGACTTGCTCTTCTCCTTCATCAAATTTTATTGCTAGGTACATATTCGAACCTTTGCTGTAACTCTGAGTGTTGAGACATGGAATAAAACTATCCTTCTGTTGATCCTATTTTCTGTGTTTAATCGTAGCCTAGTTCATGCTTTACTAGATAAAGTTTGTAATAAAACTCGGACTGAGGGACTGAAAATAATTCATTTGTTTGTTATAGTCTAATTTTGTTATTGTATAGTTCACCTGCTGAAACTCAAAGGCTATTTGAAACAGAAACAATTTCGAGAGTGTATATCAATAATTAGCTCAAACAAGGTGAAATGATTTGTTTTAACAGGAAATAGCCTTCGTCCAATAATGAATATAGTAATTCAGCTTTGGAGCCTCAAATCGTTTGAGTATTGGTTTAGAAACCGTTAATTTGGAATAATACAAATAAGTAGTTTGCTTGTGTTAATAAGATTACTGTGTCTAGCTTTCTATTCACTAACGATAGTCAAATTCATAGGTTAATAAAACAATTGTATAAATGATATGATGATTTGATCACTTGTCCCGTTGAGTTCAATTATGTCATCAGTTTAAAATATATATTTGGATGTTATTCCTATCAACTGGAATGTTAATGAATAAGAAAAATGGTAAGTTCATGCATGAGTTATCGATTGTTTCAATTCACTCATGATTTCATCCTCTAGTTTTATGATTAGCAGACTAAGTTTGGGTTACTCAATTGTCAGACTGGCAGAATGCAAATGAGTTTAACCAAGTTTTATCATACTGGGCTCACGCTGAAGCCCAAAAGTTGTCGAACATTAAAACCTTGGGCCAGTCTTTAAGGCCCCAAATCTTCCTGGAATCAGAAAGGACCTTAAAATGGTATTAAACATATAGGAAATTAATGCGTACATATAAAATTGGGCTTCGAATTAGGTAGCGGGTTCAAGCTAAAAGGATTGTCCCTTTTGTTTGAACTCTGACTTGAATTCGAGGCTCGAATTTATATTTGTGAGTTAATTGACCTTTAGCGACAAATAATACATAGAAAACTCTAGCCCATTTTAGGTTGACCTTCCAATAATAAAAATGAGACGAGCCTCGCCAAAACAAATACATAATTGCGGGTCTCTCATCAATTACTTAATTAAAAAATACTTAGTATTCGTGACAAGCCATTTAGCGAATTTCACGGCTGTCCCAAAAGATAACAACACGTTAGTCGCTTTAGGCGCGCTTTTAATAAAATTACCTTCCTAAATATGGGTGTGCATTTCATGCGACCCAAATCCAAATCCGAAAACGTTGAATAAGAATGTGTCGAGGATCCGGGTGCATTTCATGTGACGTGGTCCGAAAACACGTTCTTAAACGACGTTCACTTTCTTAAATAAAAATAATAATTGACAAAAAGCGATAAATAACATTAAAATTGCACTGTAGGTTTAACATGTATTAAAATCAGATATTTTAGCCAAATATAGCAGTTGAGTGACCGTGCTAGAACCACGGAACTCGAGAGTGCCTAACACCTTCTCCCGAGTTAACGGAATTCCTTACCCGAATTTTTGGTTCGCTACTGTTAAATAGAGTCAATCCCTTTCCTCGATTCGAGATTCAAACCGGTGACTTGGGACACCATAAATCTCTCAAGTGGTGACTCTGAATCTTAAATAAAACGAATCCCATTTCGATTGTCCTTTAATTGAAAAAAACTCCTTCTTTATTATATTCCTTCCCCGGGGTGTAGTAAAGTATTCGGAAAAAGGAGGTGTGACAATCATACTCCCCAAATATGACAACCTCGCCTTAGACGCATGAACCCGTCAAGTATCTACCTAGGAGAAAGTCACTTCCCTAGTGCCTTTTAATCATTTGATCAACTCGCAATAGTTTAAAGCTAGTTTATTTTAATTTAATTGAGCATTGTAGTTTTATAATATCAGAATCATAATCAAAACCAAAAATGTGTAGAAGTGCAATTTGGAACAAATACACAACTCCACTTAGATAGACACCCAGCTCCAACATCTAGCTCCCTGTAGAAATCGATCCCGACGTTAATCGGGTAAAAGCTACTTCGACCTTTCTTACTACTCAATAATAGTGTAGGGTTGGCCACGATCACACACCTAGTGGGACTTTCTCTACCTGTCATCTCAACTTTTCAATCACCAAAGTCTAAGAATATTGAAATGGCTTCAAAGAAAATCAACTCCGATTCAACTTCCACCAAGGCTGCTAACTCCAGGTTCTATGCTGATGCAGAAAGCATCCTCGATATTACCTTTGGAAGCTTTAGACCAGTTACGAGGAGCAAAGCAAGCTCTTTAAGACAACAAGCACCCCAAGTGCCGTCTGCATCAACACCTGTTTTTAGGTCTTCATCCTCAAAAGGAGCAAGATCTTCCACAAACGCACCTGAAGGAGGAAGCGATGTTGCTGAAAAGACTAAGAAAACTCTTGCTTTGATTGACCTCTCCGGATCCAGGCTCTCTACTGTGAACGAAGATGATAATGCTTCAAGTGATGGATCCTCCCCCATTTATACCACATAGCATGATCCAATCAAGGATCAATTTGTGTTAAAATTCATGCTACTCTCTGTCGTCCACGACAATCATGTAAGACATGGTGACGAACACTTCAGCTATGGAGGAGTAGTTGGAAAACTTGACAGAAGCAATCGCTGGCTTGACCAAATGCATGCAAAATAAAGAGGCTAGAATTGACAAGCTAACAGACAAGGTAGGAATCTTGATGGAAGAAGAATCCACCAATACACCCGACAAGCTCCCAGAAATCCTAGAGAGTTACTTTCCCCCAAGACAGGTAGCATCCACTAAGGCTATCCCTGTCTTATCTAAAGTGATGATTCCAATCGATCAACTGAATGAGTTAATTGAAGGAACCACTAAGAAAAAATATGAAGTTGCTTCCAAATCCTCCGTTACATATGCAAAGTCGTACACTGCAAGGGTCGATATATTGAAGATGCCTGCTGGCTATCAACCTCTGAAGTTTCAACAGTTTCATGGTAAAGGTGACCCAAAGCAACATATGGCGCACTTCGTGGAGACCTGAAACAATGTCGAGACTTATGTAGATTACCTCATCAAGCAGTTTGTCCACTCGCTAAAATAAAATGCTTTTGACTGGTATACAGACCTCGAGGCTAGATCTATCGATAGTTGGGATCAACTAGAGCAAGAGTTCCTCAATCTCTTTTATAGTACTAGATGTACTGTGAGTATGATAGAACTTACAAATACTCGTCAATAAAAGGGGGAACCAGTTATCGACTTTATCAATCGTTGGAGAAATGCAAGCCTCAACTGCAAAGACAGGCTTAGTGAAGCTTCAGGCATACAGATGTGCATCCAAAGCATGCAGTGGGGATTGCACTACATCTTGTAAGGTATCAAGCTTGGCATATTTGAAGAACTTGTAACTCGTCCCCATGACATGGAATTGGGCATGGCCTCCGCTGGAAATGAAAGGTTGCCCATATATGAACCTCGCAAAGGGAATGACAAGCAAGAAGTTAGGAAGTGGGGCAAGTTCGTACCCAAGTCTGAAAGCAAAGAAGCTATGAATGTCAACACGTAACCTATGAAGTTCACGATGAAGGTGAGCAAGAAGCAATGTATGAAATCCACTTTTTTTCAAGATAAACCAAGTGGTAAGTTAACTCTAAAAGAAATGCAAGAGAAAGAATACCCATTTCTAGATTCCGATATGCTAGCTATTTTTAAAGAACTTCTCGAGTTAAATCTCATTGAGCTTCTGGAGATGAAGCGACCAAATGAAGCTGGGAAAACAAATGACCCAAATTACTGCAAATACCATCAACTTGTGAGCCACCCTCTGGAGAAATGTTTTACCTTCAAGGACAAAGTCATGGACTTGGCTTGCGAAAACTAGATCATGCTTGAAGATGATAAAGCAAGCACGAACCAAGTCTCTATCACCTTTGGCTCATTCAATCTGGATGAGTTATGCAGTTTAAAAGGAATCAAAAATGAAGAATTACTGGAGAACAACAAAGTTAAAGACGATCAACCTAATGATAATGAAGGTTGGACGTTGATGACTCGTCGTAGGTGCCACAAAAGGAGCCTACGAAAGAATCAATAGACAACCAACAAGGAAGATGATGGTAAAAATACCAACGTAAAAGAATCCAGTTAGGCGTTTGAAAAAAGCAAAAGTGGAGATGCACACATAAGTGACCTTGGAGGATTTCTTGCCATCTTGGTTCTGTACGAAGATTTCCCGTGATCATATTGAGGCCTCTTGTTGCAATGCTGACAAAGGGGAAGAAAAGAATGATGACCTACCATTGGCACCATCTTGGGAAAAGCTCAATGAGTCCACTCCTCAAGAAGTTAATGTTTGTGAGAAAAAGTCACGTTCACAAATGACGATATTCTACTATGTGACACTCTTCATAATTTCCCATTGTAACTGATTGGCTATATGCGTGATGAAAGGGTAAATCAAATTTTGATTGATGAAGGAACCTCACTAAACATTTTGCCAATTCGTATTATGAAAGAACTTGGTATTCCCATGAACGAACACTCAAAAAGTCGTATGATGATCTAAAGATTCAACCAAGGGAGGCAAAGAGCCACATGCACGATCAAGCTAGAAATCACCATTGAAGATATCCAATCAAGTGCATGGATGTATGTAATCGACGGGAAAATTTCATACAATGCCTTGCTTGGAAGGCCTTGGATATATGAGAATAAAGTGGTTCCATCTACCTACCATCAATATTTAAAATACTACAAGGGTGAAGTAGAGAAGATGATAGTTGCTAATGATGAGCCATTCACAGAGGCAGAGTTACACTTCGCTAATGCAAAGTTGTACTCGAAGAATCGCTTTGAAGGAGATAAAAGTTGATGATGGCATGAAAAGCAAGAATGACGAGCCCATAACTAAAAGAGTTGAGGTGACTATTGGTAAAGCCAAGGCTGTTACTGATGAGGTACACGCCGACATGAATATATCTCATAAAGGGAATATTGGGTCTTATGGAAAGAAAGTAAGTCCCGCGCTCTAATATGTCCTTAAAAGGAAGAAAGACGAAGGTGCATAATCTAATCTCCAAACTAACACGCTAAAGGAGTTAACTCTTCCTGTAAAACGAATTGAGGCAGTAACGTTGTCCTCGAAGCCGCTTGAAGGGTTTGCAGCCCAAAATCATTTACAGAATATGACACTCCCTACAAAGCTAACAGATAAAGGTTTTGACCCTAACGCTTACAAGCTATTTACAAAAGCTGGATACAATCCCAATGAGCCATCAAAGTTAGGGAAGCTACCATTAGAAGCTGCAACAAGGAAACTACGTGAAGGTTTGGCATACAAGCAATTGTCACCATTGCACATCTCAATAAGAAGGGCGAGTATTAATTATATCACTGTAGAAGATGAATCTGCCGATCCTAACAGGCCTTCTGTCTTTGATCGACTTGGAAAATCAACTCTGAGAACTTCCGTATTTGAGACATTGGGTCCATTAAACAAGGGGAATAAGTTCTAGAGAAATTATCAAAATACAAGAACACCCGCTTCACCCAAGATTCAGATATCTCTAAAGATTTCCAAAGTTTGGTTCCTTCTAGAATGAAGCGACAAACAAAAGTCATGGTTTTGTGTGATGAAGTATTGAAGGTGAAGCCATACATTATGGTCTATACCAAGGAACGTGACAAAGATGAAAGAAAGTGTGGGTTCTTTGTATCATGTTACTATACAAGTCGAGAATGTCATTCCATTTTCAGTGGAGGATAATGCAGAATTGGAGGATGTTTCATCGTGTTATCACATATCTTTCAATGATGGGGACCCTCAAGAAGATTATGATGTGAAGGATGCTCTACCTAAACATAAAGAAGGAGTGAAGACGACAGTTGATGCCTTAAAAGAAGTTAACCATAGTACCGATGAAGAACCAAGACCCACCTACCTAAGTGCTTTACTAGAAGTTCATGAAGAGAGCACTTATATTAAGTTACTTAAGGAGTTTAGGGATGTCTTTGCGTGGAGTTACAAAAAGATGCTTGGCTTGGATCCAAAAGTAGCAATCCATCACCTTGCAGTCAAAAATGGTGCTCGCCCTGTTAAATAAGATCAAAGGTGCTTTAGGCCGGACTTGGTTCCCTTTATTGAAATCGAAGTTAACAAACTCATCGAAGCTATATTTATTCGTGAAGTTAAATACCCAACATGGGTTTCAACTGTTGTCCTTGTAAAGAAGAAAAATAGCCAGATTCGAGTGTGCGTCGACTTTAGGGATCTTAACAATGCGTGTCCGAAAGATGAGTTCCCGCTTCCCATTCCAGAACCGATGATCGATGCTATCATTGGGTACGAGGCAATCTCAATTAATAACGGTTCATTAGGCTATAACAAAATTCGCATGGCACCAAAAGATGAAGAGCTTACTGTGTTTCGTACCGCCAAGTAGGGGTCACAAAATGGTTCAAAGAAAATAGTTAACCACCCATATTATCCACTAAAAATGGGTTGGATAATAAACTTTTTCAAAATGGTTCAAATATGTTTAAGAACCATATTATTCATTTAGAAAATAGATAAACAATGAGTAACCAATGGGTCTAACTTTACATATGTAAATCCTCACATTAGGGGTTCCTCAAGTTAGAGAGACTAAGAATTCTCCCAAAAGTGATTATATACAAGAAGTGATGGATAATATGGGTAACCCATACTATCCGCTGGTTAACCCTTTTTTTTATCCGTATTAAATATGGGACGGGTTGGATAATTGATCTATTTTTTCATTAATCATTTTCAACCCAAACCATATCCGATCCGACCCGCCCATTTGCCACTCTTACCCCCAAGGGTATTTATTACTACAAGGTAATGCCTTTTCGCTTGAAGAACGTTGGTTCTACTTACCAAAGAGCTATACAAAATATCTTTGATGAACTTCTCCACATGAATGTCGAACGCTATGTTGATAACTTGGTGGTAAAATCAAGAAAGAAAAGCGACCACTTGAAAGACTTGAGGATGGCGTTTGAGTTGCTCCGGAGATACCAACTTAGGATGAATCCAATTAAATGCGCCTTTGGAGTTACCTGGGTTTCATTGTCCAACATCGAGGGATTAAAATAGATCAAGCTAAAGTAGATGCAATCTTGAAAATGCCTGAGCCCCACAATATTCATAAATTGAAAAATCTGCAAGGAAAGCTAGCATACCTTAGAAGATTCATCTCAAACCTAGCTAGGAGGTGCCAACTATTCAGTTTCCTCATGAAGAAAGGTGTCCCTTTCAAATGGGATCAAGCATGTAGCAATGCCTTTGAGAGCATTAAATCCTACTTGATGAAGCCTCCAGTTTTGGCAGCCCCTATACTTGGAAAGCCGCTGATACTATACGTTTCAGGACAAGAAAGGTCTATTGGAGCACTATTTTCCCAAGAAAATAGTAAAGTGAAAGAAAACTCCCTTTACTACTTGAGCAGGATGATGACACCAAATGAGCTGAATTATTCGCCAATTAAAAAGTTATGTTTGGTACTAATCTTTTCAATCCAAAAGTTGAAGCACTACTTTCAAGCTCATGTCGTTGTTTGGTTTCTAGAGTAAATCCCATCAAGTTCATGATGTCAAAACCTGTCCTTAGTGATCGACTAGGAAGGTGGTACCTCTAGTTTCAACAATTTAAAATTGTATACATCCCACAAAAGGCTAAAAAGGACAAGTGTTAGCAGAATTCTTAGCAGATCACCCTATACCTAATGATTGGAAGCTAACTGACGAACTACCTGATAAGGACGCCATGGTCATTGAAGTTTAGCCTCCATAGAAGATATACTTTGATGGTGCTGCACATCGTGGAGGAGCTGGTGCTAGTGTAGTACTTGTCACTTCTCAAGGAGAAGTTCTGCCCCACTCTTTTACGTTGATGCTACTCTGCTCTAAAAACATTACTGAGTGTCGAGCACTAATACTTGGGCTCAAAATGGTCGTCGAAATGAAGCGGTTGGAATTACAAGTCTTTGGTGAGTCTCAGTTAGTGGTCAATAAGCTTTTAGGTAGTTACAAGGTCAAGAAGCCTGAACTAGGCCCATATCATGATTACGCTAAAAAATTAATGGGGTGGCTCGGTGATGTGACTGTTTAGCATTTTCCAAGGAAAGAAAATAAGAAGGCTGATGCTTTTGCTGCCCTAGCTTCATCACTAATCCTGCCTGATCAAGCACAAGTTACTGTCTGCCAAAAATGGGTAGTACCGCCACCAAATAAGACTGAAGGTGAAGAAAATAAACTCAAGCATCTTGCTGCTATTTTTGAAGTTGAGAAAGAAGAACGGAGACAACCCATTGTCGACTACTTATGCTATGGGATACTTCTAGAAAATCTGCGGAGAAGGACAGAAATCCGCCATCTTACACCTCGCTTCCTTTACTACAAAGATACTCTATACAGAATGTAATTCGGAGGAGTACTCTTCCGATTCTTAGAGGAAAAAGAAGGACTCCAAGCTTTGGAAGAGGCACATTTTGGGGTATGTGGGTCACACCAGTCTTGACCAAAGCTCCACTTCCATGTAAAAAAGATGGGACATTATTGGCCAACGGTGGTAACAGATTGCTTGGACTACGCTCAAAGATGCAAGGCTTGTCAATTCCATGTGAATTTTATTCATCAACCTCTTGAAATGTTGCACCTGACTGTTGCATCCTGGCCATTCAACGCTTGGGTATTGGATGTTGTTGGACCACTGACTTTTCCTTTGGTGGGCACCTATAAATCTTTGCTGCAACTGACTACTTCTCAAAATGGGATGAAACTGTTGCTCTTAATGAAATAAAAAAGGAAAATGTTGCAAGTTTCATCTGAGTAAACATTATTTATCACTTTAGCATTCCTCGTTACATAATAACGGATAATGGAAAGCCATTCGATAATAGGTTGATGAACAAGATTTTGTGATTTCTTTGGCTTCAAGCAACGTAACTCTTCGATGTACTATGCTGCCACCAATGGTCTAGCTGAAGCATTCAACAAAACTCTATGCAACTTGCTAAAGAAAGTCATCTCCAAATCCAAACGAGATTGTAATTACCGTATGGAAGAAACTCTACGGGAATATAGGACAAATCACCGCACGCCAACACAAACGACTCCTTATTCACTCGTTTATGGAGTCGAAACCGTCTTGCCACTTGAGCGTCGAATACCTTCATTACGACTGCCTATTCAAGAAGAAATCACTGATGAAGAAAATGCTTGACTTTGATTAGCAGAGATAGAGGTCTCGATGAGAAGAGGCTGGAATCTCAACAGAGTCTTAAATGTTATCAAGCTCGATTGTCTCGCGCCTTCAATAAAGGAGTTCACCCGAGATCCTTTCAAGTATGAGATCAAGTCATTGTCGTACGAAGAACTATAATTACTTCCCATAAACCTGTAGGGAAATTCACTTCAAAATGGGATAGGTCATGTGCCGTACAAGAAGCTTACTCAAGTGGGGCTTACAAGCTGGTTGATGCAGATAGCATGCGAAATAGCCCGATCAATGGTATGTTTTTGAATAAGTATTATCCTTGAAATTGCAACACTCCTTGACGCACGAGCCTAAACTGCATGTTGCTATACTCCTGGCCCGCATAAGTCTAAACTGTGTATAGCCCCTACAAAAAAAAAAGAGTCCGCTAGGTTAAGAACTTTGAAAGAGGCGGCCTAGGTAAAAGTTAGGACATAAGAAAAATCACCTAGTCAGAACTACGGTATGAATTGATCCTCTTCACCAAGGTACATAGGCAGCTTAGAGTTTTATTCTGAGTTCAGTAGCATGATTTCAAAAGATACATAGTGCCCCAATTATTGTCTGATTTAAGTATGAAAGGAATGGAAAATCAAACTGAAACACCATTGTCTTGTTGAACTTAGGATCCCATTTGATTTAAAGGGGGCAAGATGCTATGGTAAAATGGTGTCTTTACTGAAATGACGACAATATTTGCATCAAAGTTTGGGGATTCACTATGTTTTATGTTCACATAACCTTCAAGTTTGTTGGTCTTTATATTCGTTCACTGCCCTAAAAAAAGGGAAGAGTAACAATTGCAATCTTGAAAGAGAGCATGGACAAGTAAAAAAAAAAAGAAATTTGCTTGCTCACTGCCCTAAAAAAAGGGAAGAGTAACAATCGCAATCTTGAAAGAGAGCATGGACAAGTAAAAAAAAAAAATTCTTCTCGAGCGTAAAACAAAGAAAAAGGATGTCTGTGTCTGACTTTTTTTCTGAAGATTTTCATTGCGAACTTTTAAAGATGTCCGTCTCGAACTTTTAAAGGCATTCGAATTTTTAAAGGTTTTCTATGCGAGCTTTTAAAGGTGTTCATCTCGAATTTTAAAGGCATTCAGATTTTTAAGTTTTTTGTTCTGAACTTTTAAAGGTGCTCCTCTTGAACTTTTAAAGATGCTCGTGGAAAATTTTAAAGGGTCCCCACTGCTGACTTTTAAGGATTTCTACCGCGAGCATTTAAGGATCTTTATACGGACTTTTATGGATCTTTGCTGCAAATTTTAAAGGTATTCATCGCGCACTTTTAAGGATCTTCGCTTCGAATTTTTAAAATCCTTCATCGCAGACTTTTATGGGCTTCGTCGCAAATTTATCCCTGCGCGAACTATTAAGAGTCTTCGCCAAGAATTTTTAAAAGTCTTCATCTGGTACTTTTAAAAGTTTTTACGGCTAACTTTTAAAGGTCTTCATTGTAAACTTTCAAAACTCATGACCGCAAGCTTTTAAGGATCTCTGTGCGGGCTTTTAAGGGTCGTTGCCACGAATTTTTAAAAAGCTTCATCGCGTGCTTTTAAAAGTCTTCACTGCAAACTTTTAAAGGTCTTCATTGTGAACTTTTGAAACTCATGACCGCAAGCTTTCTACGCGAGCTTTTAAGGGCCTTCGCCACAAATTTTTAAAGATCTTCACCGCGAACTTTTAAAGATATTCACTGTGAACTTTTAAAGATCTTGACCACGAGCTTATAATGATCTTCGCGCGAACTTTTAATAGGCTTCACTACAAATTTTAAGGTCTTCATTGCGAGCTTTTAAAGGGTCTTCGCCACATATTTTAAAGGTATTCGTCGCGAACTTTTAAAGGTCTTCACCGCGAACTTTTAAATATCTTCACTGTGAACTTCTAAAGATCTTGACCACGAGCTTTTAAGGATTGTCGCGAACTTTTAATGAGCTTCGCCACAAATATTAAAGTCTTCATCGCGAGCTTTTAAAGGGTCTTCGCCACAAATTTTTAAAGGCCTTCGTCACGCGCTTTGAAAGTCTTCACCATGAACTTTTAAGGATCTTTGCGCAAACTTTTATGGATCTTCAACATAAATTTTGAAGGTCTTCATCAAGGAGATATCCTCCTCGTTTGACTTATATAAAAAAAAAAAAAAAACAAAGAATACACAGGAGAAAAGAAGTAAAAAATTTACCTTCTCGTTACCGCTTTTCAGAGAAGGTTGCAAGAACCAAAAATTAATGCTCAAAGTACATGAGAGTAAGGGGTTTATATGGATTTAGGAGAGGAGGCAATAATAATTTATGTCCGATGGGGGATCATGTTAAAGGAGGCGGCTCTTTCCGATATGGACTCGGTAGTTTGATTCTTCCGTTTCTTCCGTGTCTGAATAGAAGTCGGCCAAAGCAATTTGGTTTAGAGTCGAAATACAAAATGTTCGTCATTGAACTATATGATAAAGGAGTATCATGTTCATTAAAGATAGAGCTTACGTGTGACTCCAACTCCAAAAGATTAATAAGTAAGAATTCCAAATGCAAAAAAAGTGGAACTCACTGGCAATGTTGAGGCTCAAATGCCAAAAGTTTCAAGCTTGTGTGGCTTTCCATTGTCATCTTAAAAGATGAATTTCTATTATAAGCAAATTTCAAGCAACTACAAGATTTTCGTTACAAAAAATTGCATAGACTAGTAAATTGGGACTTCAAAATCATCCCATTTGATGTCATCATAATACTTCACTCCTTGTCTTAAGTTCGACTTGTCTACGACCGATAAGTCTTGAAGTAGAGGGCATTTGTAGGCATTTAAAATTTATCGGAATTACGTAAAATAATTTGGACTATAACTTAAATCCAAGATATATTAGTCCAAATAAATATTATGAGCTAATATAATTGGATTTATTATATAAGTCCAATATTATTGGGCTAGCCACTTTAATTGGGCTACAAGTGATGAGCCCACTTCACTAAGCTCAAGATGACATCTTCCTAGAGGCTCAGTTTGGTGCCACGTGTCAAATGATGTGGCGCTCCAAGTCAAACAGAAGAGCGAATAGGATTATGCCACGTGTCAAAAATGACAAGGCATGCCAAGTCACACTAAAAGGCCAATGAAATCGTGCCACATGTGCAAGTAATATGTTCTGGCCAATCAAATCCGGCCATGTCATACTTCAATTTGATTGGTCGGAAAGAGTTTGTTCTTATCATGACTCATCCCTTCCACAACTATAAATAGGGGTCTTCATAACTCACAAAAGACACTAGAAGTTATAACAAAAAGCAAGAAAGAGCTCGTGGATCAAACGCTGCAAATTCATCCACAAGTTTCAAGCTTCAAGCAATCAAGTTCAAAATCAAGCTCAAGAACGAAGAACAAACAATTTCAAGCACATGAACAAAGACCAAATCAAGTTCAAGTCGAAACAATCAAGCTCAAGCTCAAGAACAAGATCATCGTTCGTGGCAACAAACATAGATTCAAGATCAAACTCAAAGACCCTTGAATTTATTTACTATGGAAAAGAAAAATCAGAGGATTCAAAGAGATTGAAATATTCAAATATTCGAAATAAAATACTACGATTGTTACAATATTTTTCGGACTTAATTTTATTTTCACGACGCAAATTTATTGTCTAAAATTTCATTTGTGATTGTATAAGTACCTTATTCCTTTTATTAAACAAAAAAAAAACACATGATCATCATTTTTGACATATTTTATGTTAATAATAAAAAAGCTGATTAGTACCACAATAACATACCCCTTCCGTTCCAGTTTATATGAACTTATTTCTTTTTGGTCCTTTCCAAAAAGAATGACCCATTTCTGAATTTGATAATAATTTAGCTTAAACTTACAATTCTACTCTTAATGAGAAGTTTTTATAACTACAGAAATACTTTGGGCCGATTCTTGACTTGTTTAGGATCATAAATTCCAAAAATCTTCATTCTAACAGTTTCACATAAATTAGAACGGAGGGAGTATACACTAAAAGATTGCATTTAACTATATATATAAGCTGATTAATTAGGAAAGAACCTTTGCTATCTGAAGTGTTATACATAGGAAAGGCTATCAATATCAAATCCATTACCTTTGTTGATCTCTTCCAAGTCCCAGTGGATTTTCCGGACATTTTTTAACTACCAGCACCTACCAAGCTGGAGGAAGTTAACAATACCTTCTGCATTACATTATTACGTAGCCGGAGGTGCGTGTTGGGATTAAGGAGAGACAGTAACAGGGCAGCTCTCCTTTGGCGTGTCAGCGGAATATATATATATATATAGATATATATATACGTCACTATACATAGTTAACTGCATGCCAATAGAGAGTAGCCCTACCACTATTTCCCTTATTATCATTCAGCGACTCTTCTTTTTGATCATTTTTCTGCTTCTGGTTCATCACAATGCTTTATAGAGGATCTCTTCCCAGCTTATGAGATGGAATAAACCCCTGAAGAATCGGCATATCCTGTGATTTTTTTGTGCTTGTGCCCTGTGGATTGCATTAGTGGGGGTTTTTTTCTAGGGTCAGAAAATGAGGTGACTTTCTTATCCCTTTACAATTCCCTTTTGATGAAAGCAGCTCCTTTAAAGAATACTGTCATCAGATTCTCTCAATTGCCTTGTCCATGAATATTTAATTTGCAGGTGAGATGCAGAAAAATGTTGCTGAAAGTTGGAGATGCTGCTTGATTTTATGCCTATGAATTAGGTGTGTCACTTGACTCTTGGGACTAGGAGTCAAGAACCTGCAATTCAAACAGCATATCCTTTGTCATATTCCTTGCTTCATTGTTCCATTTTTTTCAATTGACGTTTCTAGGTTACGTTTTTCCATTCTGTGTTTGCTTTTTATGTGGCTTTTCGATTTTCCGAATTCCAATCTAGCTAATGTTCTTAAGATCTAAAGATTCCTAACTCTTTTAGAGTCCAGGACATACAAGAGTACTGCTTGCTTTCTGTCTTTGGACATAATAAAAATTTGATGTCGTTAGTTTCCCACATATTACTCAAGTGTGTCGTCATTTATGCAAGTTTTAATCTTGATAACGCGAGCAGCATCTTCACTATCTTTGATTAACGTAAAATCTTTCGCAGCTTTACCACACACATGGTACTGGTATTGCAACAAATTTGCGTGCGATTTACCATGCAAGGACACTATTTACCAAGTTAAGATATTTGAATCTAAACAATTGCAGCAACTCATCATTAAATAGTCCTATTCTGGATGATGTATAAGATAATTAACGTGCACTAATTGACATAACTTCTTTTCGAGAGAAAAAAAATATACTCCCTCCATTTTAATTTATGTGAACTTATTTCCTTTTTAGTCCGTGCCAAAAAGAATGAGCACTTTCCCTATTTGGAAATAATTTACCTTTATACAATGATTTATATCCACACAAAATATATGTCCTTCATTTTACATCATAAGTTAAAAAGTCTTCTCTCTTTTATTAAATTACGTGCCCAATCAAATGGGTTAACATAAATTGAAACGGAGGAAGTATATACTAAGTGACTATTCTTGTTACTTCCCACCTGCAGATGTCTATCATGCAAAAGGCTCTACCGGATATACCTGCATCCCAGTTGTAATTTATAAAACATTATCATATTCCTCGAGGAGGGGAAAAAAACAGGAGCAACTGTGTTGTCTTAGTTTTGAAAGTAAGTAATTATCGGACAAGAGCAGTATTTATGTCGACAACAAGATCTGGTCAATATTTTCGTCGAAATTATAAATATATAATAATTTTGTATTTTTTTGTAAATTGTAACAAACCGACCAAAATTAGTCGATATAAAAAAAAAAAAAAAAAGGAAATTTCCGACCGACTTCGATCAGAAATTTCAAATATATGCAGATTTCAAATTGAGATTACCGACTGACCTCGGTCGGAAATTTTGAATTTCTAGGTTTTAATATGACTTTCGATCGAAATCCGTCGATTTTTTGGGTAAAAACCTGACATAATATGCATGTTTTCAAGCTACGTCACATGTCAATTACAACCAATATCTATCCTATAATGGCAACATTACATTCCTGCCGTTCAACCACAATCACAACAACAATTACAATAACAACAATAATTAACCAATAACAATGCTAATAACAACCACAACAACAACAACAACAATTAACCAACAACAACAATAATCTACCAACAACGACGCTAATAACAATCACAACAAGAATAACAACGCCAACCATAACAAGCACTATATAAATATTCAAATAACAAAATAATAGCAACAATACAATCATCATTCAAAACTATTCCCAATTAAATATTCACAAGTTCAAGACTTTGTTTAGTAATACACACCATTCAGTGAGTGTTTATATTGCATCATCTCCATCTGCATTGCTTGAAGCTTTATCGTCAGTATATAGTTCGAAGGATCGCGGAGAAGGATTAACATCTAGGGAAGGCTCACGAAACCAAGGAATGGGAAAAGCACTACTTGCAAGAAAATTGGTCAGCTGACCTTGAAAGAGATTAAATTGTTGTTTCCTCTTTTCTAGCTGAACTTGAAGGGTACCAAATTGTTCATCTATTTTTGTTCCCTAGCCTTGTATCTTCAAGCTCTACTGTCAGCTTTGCGATCTTCTTCACCATAGATGAGAGAGTCGACCTACCAATTTTCTCGCCTTGGGCGAAAGTCCCTATACCTTGTAATCAGCACTATAGCGCCAAAATGATCTCTCTGGAAGGTCATATGCTATCCCCTTTTTAGGACCACCAATAACATCTAACCATATCCTCTGTGCTTCTTTGTCTGAAAGGGGTGGTCGCTCGCCTTGCTCATTCGGTGGCAAGCTCTGAGCTTACTCCTGCACATTAATATTGTAGCGACCCTTTATCTAAAAGATGTAAAATTATTAATTATATAATATTATAAATATTAATATCAAGTAATAGTAGTTATGAAACTTACATATGCAGTCTCCGTCCGGTCCTCGACCCATCTAGATGGATCTGCTGGTGCTTTCTTCTTCTGGATACGAGTCTCTATGAAGAGATCATCATGAGTCATCTTCCACCCATGTTTTTTTTTCCTACAAATATAAAAAAATATGTTAACTAAATAAAAATATATAAATATAGTTCAATAAAAATAGATGTAAATATTTTAAGGAATTACCAGTAGTCTCCTCACAGTCCACATGCTCCTTGGACCCACACAGTGCAAGGAGCCACCCTTCTCAGATGTTCGTGCCTTCTTTCCCTGTTCACTCCTCTTCTGATCTTCTTTAGAGCAGAGCAGAAAGAATCAGATAGTCTCTTACGATATTTGAACACTAAATTTACAAGAATTTCACTATTATGCCGGTCCTCCGAGGCACACTTAGTTTGCAAATAAAGTGTGTAACGTTAGATGAAAGTAGTGTTAATATAATATTTAAATAGATAAGAATTGTATTAAAACCTCAAATTGATTAAAAATTTGCTGCACAAGCTCCGGCGGAAAGTCACTCCAAGTCGCATAGGGTGCATCATACAACCGGCCAAAAACTTTAGTGATTATCTTTATACACCGATGATTAGGTATGAACCTGCAACATAGAATTACATTAAATAAACAAGAGTAGCTATTATAATTCAGCAAAAATAAAGAAGTAATAAATAAGTCTTACCCATTGCCCTCAGTCCTAATGATCATCCTATGATAACGATCATATCGCACTTCCTCTGAATCATCTTCCTCCGTTGGATCTGAAGCGTGCACAGAAGGGTAGGCATCTGGCTCAGCGCTACTATCCCGAAGTCGAAGCCTATAAATTATAGTAGACGAACTCCATGGAGAGGGAGACTGGGTCGCTGATGAAGATGGCTGCAATCCACACCCTTGCAACGATCTAAACCCCTACTGCGATCCAACTGGCTGAAATCTAGATGGATGCGATCGAGCTGGTGATTAAGTAAATAGAGCATATAACGGGTATATCACCACATGGCCTTTTGACTGCTGACTCGATGGACCCATGTAACCATATGCAGGATAATGTGGAGGAAGCAGGGTATAGACCTGTGGCAGAGAATGGTAAGAATACTACTGGGAGGGAGAATGGTAGGTATTCTGATGAGTAGATGGATATAGTAGAATAGATGTGTGCCTGGAAGATTACTGAAGGTCATCAGTAGTGGAGGGATACAGGTGTGAAGTCTCAGGAAACGAGGGTGCAACACCATCATCATGATCAATATGCCTCTTATCCTTCCTAGACCTACCTTGACCTCTACCAATCATCTGCATAAACTAAAGAAAATGTCAGAATTGAGAAAAAAAATCTATATAAGTTGAGAGTGCTTGAAAAAATTAACATTCTAGTCATCTTCAATGTATCCTTCCTCGTCCTAAAATTCTTTCGCTGCACTTATTTTATTTTTATTAGGTGATTCTTCATCTTTATTTTCTATGATTGTTATTTCCTCCATATCAACTTCTTCTAATATGCGTTAAGGATGCTCCAAGTCATTTTCTAACTGATCATCCACCATTTGGTTAACACTTGAGGTATTATTTTGATAAGTAACATCTAGCATATTCTCAACTTCCACCCTACTAATAGGCTTAGTTTTGATTATAACCAGCCAATCAGCCTTATTCCTCCGCAATGGATATTGTGCATAATACACTTGCCTCGCTTTTTCTGCAATTATAAAAGGATCATAGCGATCATACTCCATCTTTTTATTAACCTTAGTTGTGTTGTACTGCAAGTGTACTTTTGTACCTCTATTGGGTGTTGGGTCAAATCACTTGCATAAAAAAAGTATGGCCAACCTGAATATGATAATTCATGAATCTCTTTGATCACACCATAATAATCATTTTCCACATCCTAGTTTCCTTCACTACATTTGACACACACTCCACTATTATTGCTTTTTTTATACTTAGAGTATTTCTTGGTGTGAATATGTAACCATTCACAAAATACTTAGACATAGTTGTAACCATAGGTGCATGTCCCCAAGATATGTCTTTTAAAAATTGATTAACACTGTTTTTTGGATTATTGACCTACATGTAGTGTTAAATAAATCACAAATGAGCAAGTTATTTACAAATGACCAAGTATGTACATTCACATATGAGAAAGTATGTAAGATGCACTTACATACTCTTTAAACCATGTCTCAAATGTAGAATATACAGAATCATGGACAAATTGACTCACGAAGTCACTGAGCGATACATTGAAAATTATTTGTTAGATAGTAGTCCATGTAAATTAATCTTACATCAACTCTTACGTAAGAAAGTCTTGAACTTCCGAACTATTTAGAAACACATGATTTGAAGTTGATTTGTACTCCATACTACTTAGGCCCCTTTTTGTTCGATCTTTAGAACCTCTGCCTGGTTGATTGAATATGGACATTAGTGGATACAATGGATCAATCTCAATCATGACATTGTGCCGATTGTAAAGGAATAGGCTCTGCATATGGATCCTTCAATCCTATTCCTTTGTTTAACAAATTGTTTACACTTGGTGATAGTCCTGCACATTATCATAATAGACGATAACGTTAAAGAAAATTACAAGAATAAATCAAAATTTAATCATTACCTCTCGAATGGATACATCCTCCAAGTCGTGCCTCGTGTGCAAGGTGAATTAAAAGGTGTTCCATCACTTCAAAGAAACCACATGGATAAATCCTTTCCATCTTATTATGATTACATGAATGTTCCAATTCATTTGAAATCTCTTCCCTTAATGTGGCAGAACATAAGTCTTTGAAGAACAAACTTATCTCTCTGATTGGTTTCCATATATTTTCAGGCAAACCACCATGACTTTTCATATGAGTCAGCTTTCCTTCAACCATATTGGCACATTTTCCTAGGTTTGAAGCATAGCCATCGAGCATGACATGAAGATTATGTCGGAGAAGATTATCCTTCCAATATGACGACTCACTAAATATGCTCCCTTTTGTCCAGTTATGAGTAACACCATATCCAAAAAATCTAGAAGGGACCTCAGTAACTTTAGTGAAGTTCTTAACCCTCTCCTAAATTTTCACACCTGACAAAGTTGGAGGTGGAAAATCATATTCAACGGTATTCTTTTTGAATGTGTTCTTCATCCTTCTAAACTCTTGATCAACTAAAAAGAACTAACGATGACATCTGTAATGATCCGACCAGTCATTTTGAGTTCTAGCACTCCGTTCAGCAGTCTGAGGCCATGAGTAGCTTCATTTCAGGTAACAAGACTCGACATTTACGAGCGTGGTGGAGTTTTCTTCTATAACAAGGTGTCGATGTCCTTATTGAATACTAAATTCACCAGCGTTATGATCTTCTACAATTGCCCTTAGAGCAGGATATTGCGGGTCAATATTAAAGAAGCGACAGTTAGAGATCGCGGGGTGCGGCGGTCCAAAATGGAACCAGTGTTTCTAAGGATGACGGATCAAGAAAGATGATCTTCAGAAAGGTTTAAAGTTAGTAGAGATTTGTGGGTTCAAGTGGTACAAAGTTAGATTTCATCTAAGGCAACAATTGAGCAGCAAAGAATGAGGAAAGACGTTTGGGGAGTGTCAGGTGGTGGCTAAAATTTTAGAAGGCCAAGTATAAGGAGCAAAGGGCAAGTAGTCGATTAAAGGGATGAGTTTCGCCAAAGTAGGAGAGTGGCGGAGTTGCATATAGGCATTTTGGTAGGATGACTACGCACCTTAAGGAGAGTTTGGAATGATTTGAGAATTTCAGAGATTGGTGATTGGGGTCTAAGGATTTAATTTGAAATATAGACTAGTATGTGGCAGGAGATTTGATATAACGGGAAGGAGCTGCTTGAATAGAGAAGGATACAACATAACATCGAATTTGAAGGTTGTTTCCGCACATTTAAGTCATGTCCGCGAGGGATGAATGGACTTGTGCAGCTAGAGATTTAGCTCAGCCTCAGGGAGGGTTATTGATGCCATAGTGATTGCACCTTGTGCAGCAGCATTAGAAGACATCGGGGAGTGATTTCCACAGGCGGGTTATTCCCCGTGAGCAGGTAGCGATCACGTGGTTGGCGAAGCTTTTGCAAAGAATTCTATTGGTTATACAGTGAAGAGATCGGTCGTGCGAATGTGGTTGATGATTCAGAGTATAAAAATGGGGTTTTACAGAAAGAATTCGAGAATTTTGGCAGTTGATTGTGCTAGGTTATGTCAATAAGAGATAAGGAATCCCGGTGAGTTCTAGAGTTGTACAATAATGGCTTCAAGCTAAGTGGGAGAGTCACACAGCCTATGATTGGGTTGCATGGTTAACTACTTGCAAAGTTTCTGGTTATTAGCATATTGAGGGGTTATCTCAGCTACGAGAAAAGACCATAAGTGGTAATTCGAGCTAATGAATTGTTGAAACACATGCTATCATTGGCCTTATTGGCCCATGTTCAGACATGGGGAAGGATTTAAGACTTATACCTTGTATAGATGTAGGTTTCAAAGGAAGTGATTTCCATTGGGTGCCTCGTCAAGAGGGTATTTGTGTGTAATAAGATTTATGGAGTTGATTATATTCGGACCAAGTCAAAGCGGGTGGCTCTCAGTAACGGTCCAAATGGATTCAAAAAGAGGTAAAGTATGGTGCCTAATGATTTCGGGCCTATAAGTACATTTAAGAATCAAGCTTTTGCATCAACTTATGAGTGGGGGCCCAGAATGTTCTACGATGTTTTGACTTGCAGTGTAGCACTTGAGAGAAAGCTGAGAAAGGACTTCGGATTTGTAGAAGGATTAGCAGAACGGGCATATCAGTTGAGGGTGCGAATGTGCGCACAAGGAAGTTATGAAATAGTTCATGGAATTTGAGATAACATGGTCTCGCGGTTCCAGGTCACTCAGGGTGAGTGCAGGTGGAATATGTTAGGTGTTGAATGGAGTTACTATTATTTCTAAGGCAACCAAGGATAAATTGGAAGGAAGTAGATTGGTTAACCATAGTTGAACTGGCATATTGGTGTCAGTGATCAGTTCTTCAGCGTGATCAAGTTATGCAAGTGATTTGTGACGGTACGTATGAGGCCTGTTGACCACCGTAATTGATGTTATTCAGAAGTATTCTACCATTTTGGCATGTTATGTGTGGGCAAATCCCGAAAGGGTTATGGTGGATTATACCACTACTTAAGGACTTGGATATTCTACGGTTATGAGGATTCACCTTTGTGTTGCTATGGTTCTCCTAAAGTGAGTTCAGTGAAAAGCTTGGATGTGATGAAGTATTCACCTATTAGTGGTTCCGGAGTTATGATGAAAAATCATGCCCTATCGTATATCGGCACGTTGGGTGCAGTGAGTGGTATGGAATCTGAAGTGAGGATAAAGGTTACAGCTCGGTGTGGACAAGGATGTCACAATATCGGATGAGCAGGAAAGGAGTATCGGTGTTTAAGGTAAGTTGGTATTATCTCCAGCGTCACCTGAGATCGGTGTTTTGGTCAAATAGGCTTTGCATCCTAGTTAATGATTCTTGATCACTTTTTAGCGTTAGTGTGGTCGGTGGTCTGGATGTGCGGACCTGTTATTCATTTCAGTGGTAGTGGGAGCGTGTCCCACTGGAAGACTATATAAGTGTGACATATGGTCACTTGATTGATTAAAGATTTAACTCAAGTATGAGGATTGTGGTAATAACATTAATTCAAGAATTTATGCCTAGAGGGCACTTTGTTTATTGGGTTACGAACTATGGAGGTTTGCTCTAGTTATGATGGTTGTTCTTATTCGTTATGAAAGAAATGAGGGTTATTATGAGCCTTTGAAAGGTTATTAGCCTAGTCAGTGCGACCAGAATCAGCTTGAGGTCGGTGGATGGACTCAAATTTGAATATGGATTTCAGTAATGCGCTCCTTATGGGGGAGTGGTCAGGGTGTAATTTCATTGTCGGATATATCAAGTAGTGATACATTACACCGTGTGAGTTGTGAGGCGGCTTGAGAAATTGATTATGTATGGGGGATCCGCGTATAAATGATGTAATATGAGCAAATTGGCTCTTGAGATTTAGATTTGTATATCACACCTCAGTGCGCCAAAGTTTTGTAGCTTATAGCGCTATATGTCTCCTCGGGGATGGTATTATGCACTTAGCGTGCTTGTGACCGAAATTCGGTATTTCATTATAATAAGAAAATTTAGCTCGATGTGCATCTCCTTATGTGAGATCTATGTGTGGATCGGGTGGCAAGCCGCCATGGGTATGTTATTTGGATCGGGTTGCACGCCGCAATAGTGTGATGTTGAGTATAGTTTTCTATATGCTATTTTTGTATGTTTTGCTTCCTATTTTCTATGGAAAGTCCGTATTAGCGCATGAGTTAGGTAATTCTTTCTAGAGTTCATTTTCCTTATTGTATTACATTCTAATAGGTAGCCTATTGGCTAATTGTGGCATCATATGAGACTTTTGGTCATGTCGGGGTGGCTTGTTGCCTGAGCAGTTCGTATTGGGTGAGACGAGATTGTTGGATTTAGGATCAGTGCAATCTAATTAAGTGAAATATATTAAGGAGTAAAGATCATTATTTGGTTCAGAATGAGGTAATTTTTCTTGTCATAAGTATAGACTCAATGATTGGTTGACTCGGTACTCAATTATGAATTTCTGCACATCTCTTCCGTTGTGGCGGAATTGTAAGAGTTAGAGTAAGACTTGTGTATGTCATGGGATGTAATAGGAGCATCAGATTCGTAGAATTTTGACTAAATCTGTCAGAAAAAGGTTATTGTGGTCTGGTGAGTAAAGTGATGCTAGGTGTGAATTCAGCAAAGTTATGCAACCATGTTTGGGTACAACGTGTACTAATTGATATGGTGATCTTATGTTGGAAACAGGTCAGGCACAAAATTTCGGATGCTGGAATTAGGCTCTAAGACTTATTTGTTTGAATAAAAGGGAAAATTTTCAAAATTGATCGAGCTAATATGCTCAACTATGTTTGTTTAGCACGGGAAGGTGCATGAGAAGTTAACCAGTGATTTTAGACTACTTCAGTGGAGTTCTCAGCATGTTCTAGGACGAACATATGTTTAAGTGGGACAGAATGTAACGACCCGACCAGTCGTTTTGAGTTCTAGTGCTCCGTTCAGCAGTTTGAGGCCATGAGCAGCTTCATTTCATGTTTTATGACTTGTACACGTGGTCGGAATTGAATTTCGGGAAGTCCAGAGTTGATTTGGAAAGAGAATTCTTATTTCGGAAGCTTAAAGTTGAAAGAATAAACTAGGGTTGGAATTTTGAGTAAATTACCTCGAAATCGAGATCTAAAGGTTCCAATAGGTTCGTATGATGATTTCGGACTTGGGCGTATGCCCGGATCGTGTTTTGGATGACCGGGGAGTGTTTTGGCACCTATTGTGGAAAGTAGCATTTTGAAAGAATTTCATAAGTTTGGCTTATAGTGCATTTCAGTTTTACTGATGCCCGTTTGGGATTCCGAGTCTGTGAATAGCTCCGTATGGTAATCTGGAGTTGAGAGCACGATCGGAAGTGAATTCGGAGTTCCGTAGGTCATTTTGGTGCCATTTGGCTAAAGATAGAGATTTGAAGGTTTTTGAGAAGTTTGACCGGAAGTGGACTTTTTGATTTCGGGGTCGGAATCGGATTTCGAAAATTGGAGTAGGTTCGTAATGTCGAATATGACTTGTGTGCAAAAATTTGAGGTCAATCGGATGGGATTTGATAGGTTTAAACATCGAAGATAGAAGTTTGAAATTCTAAAGTTTATTAAGTTGAAATGGAGCGTAATTCGGGATTCTAGCATTGTTTGATGAGATTTGAGGCCTCGAGCAAGTTCGTATCATGTTTTGTGACTGGTTGGTATGATTGGTTGGGGTCCCGGGGCCTCGGGTGGATTTCGGGTGGCTAACGGATCGAAACTTGAAGTTTTGAGATAGCTGGTTGCTGGTATAACCGCTTCTGCAGTGGGTTAACCGCAGAAGTAGTACCACAGAAGCGAGAAAGTAAACTGCAGAAGTGGTTGGAGGTGAAGGAGCTGGGACCGCAGATGCGGTCATATTTTCGCAGAAGCGGGACCACACCTGCGGAAGGAGAAGCACAGAAGCGAATTTTGGGCAGGGGCTCGTGGACCGCAGAAGCGGTATTTTAACCGCACCTGCAGAACCGTAGAAGCGGTCAAGTGACCGCAGGTGCGAAAATTACTGAGGCAGTGAGGTCCTTTAAGATCTGGGGTTGGGTTCATTTCAACCCCATTTTCTTACATTGGAGCCGATGGGGAGCAACTTTGAGGTGCCATTTTCATCACTCATCATGAGTTTTGGAGCGTTGTGCATCGATTCGAGTCTTAAGAAGGGCGTGGAATGCCGGTTGTGGACCTTCAGAGCGAGGTGAGTCTCCTTTCTAACCTTGTAAGAGGGAATTGTCCCCATAGGTAAAATAATTGATTATGTGCTCCTATTTGTAGGGGCTATGTACGCACGAGGTGACGAGAGTCCATGCGTAGATACTATTTTGCTATTGTCCGGGTAGTTAGGACCCAAAAGCATTCTATACTTGGATTATTTATGAACTTATTGATAGCTTGAATTGCTCAAATCACATCGAATTAGTAAACGAATTTCTAAACAGATAAAACTTCATTTTCTTACATGGTTAAAGAGGATTTGTTTCATTGGATAATTACTCCATGTGGACTTTTTGATTGACTGTCTGTATGTTTATTTATGGAACGGGCTGAACGTCTCGGCAGATTAAATAGATGCATCTATAGGCGCGCCGTCGACCCTCGACAAGTGCACAGTTTATTTCTATTGGATCGGGCCGTCACCTTGGCATAATATGCGCATTCTTGCATTGCTTATCCTGAAACTTACTAAAGTTGATATTGCCTTTTTATGGCCCGCTATAAACTAATAAAGATAACGAAAAGTAAATCTTGGAATTTCCTTATTATTTGAGAAGGTGCTACCTGTCTTCTTGCTCCGTGAGTTGTAATTGCTAGATAAATCCATGTTATCCTCACATCTTCACCATACTATTATTGGACCACTAGTAAGTGTCGAAGTTGACCATCTAGTCTCTACTTCTTCGAGATAAGACGGGATAATCATTGAGTACACGTTATTTTCGTACTCATACTACACTTTTGTGCATTTTTGTTGCACCAGTATATGTAACTTGAGTGGCCTACTGGGCGCAGCAGCACGGATGACTCGGGGACTAGGTGAGTTACATTATTCGAGGCGGCCCGCAGCTAGTGAAGTCCCTACCAGTAAATTGTATTTCCTTTCTGTCCACTATATTCCGGACGGATGTTGTATTGTATTATTTCTTAGAAATTACTCATGCACTTGTGACATCCGGTTCTGGGATGGTTTAAAATATTTTGTATTAATTGCCTATTACATAATTTGAATTGAAGCAGTTGTCTCTTTACTTATGAAATTAGAAGGAAAAATCTGATTTTTCAAAATTGTCTAAATTGGAATCTAATTAAGTAATTTTTTTGGCTTGCCTGACAGTGGTGTCTGGTGCCACTCCGGCCCTTAGTGAATTTTGGGTCGTGACAACATCAAACTATGAGTACTTTCGGCCATGACTTAAAGTGAACGTTTTACCGTTATCCATGATGTAAGGACATGCTAACTTTTCAGCAGTCATCCACCAAGACAATATTCCATACACAGAAAATTCATTATTGGTCCACATTAAGTTAGCTTGCAAGTTGAAAGTTTGCTCAGTTGATATGTCAGATGTCTCAACTCCATTATACCACAATGGTTTTAGCTCATCAATTAGAGGTTGCAAATATACATCAATCAAACTCTTTGAATTGCGGGGATCGAGAGTAACGCAATTTTAAAAAATATATGGAGTAGTCATACACATTTCAGTCGGAAGATTATACAGCATTATAAAGACCGGCCAATATGAATACAGTATTGCAGCAAAAGAAAATGGCATGAAAACATCAGCACACAAACCCAACCAAATATTCTCGGTTCACTAGCATAATCAGAATACGTTCTATCAAAATGCTTCCAATATTTCCCACCTTAAGGATGACACATAATACTGGGCGGCCTTCTATTTTCATAGTGCCATCTCATATGAGAAGCAAAACTCATCGATGCGCACAATCTCTTTAATCTAGGAATAAAAGGTAAATAATACATTGACTTCATAGGAACATTTTTCCAGCTGGAAACCCGCTTAAAATAAGGGTTTTCACAAAATTTATAACTTTTTAAGTCTGCATCACCCTTATATTACAACATGCAACTATCTTCACAACAATCAATTTCTCATACACGAGCGTCTTAATTTAGAAACCAGTTTTTTAGCCTTATAGAAATCTTTAGGTATGTTGAAAGTTGGGTCAACTAGTTCACTCATAAGGCCAATGAAAAAATTCATTCCCGCTTGAGAAATATTGGTGTTTGATTTGATACTTAATAATCTAACTGCAATAGACAACTAAGAGTACATACTCCTTTCACTTAGTGGATGACACTAGCGGCCTCTAACTATTCATAAAAATGTTTTGATTCTTTGTTTGGAGCCTCTTCACCACTTTCATGGGATTTAAACTCGAAGTGCATCCCAAAGTATCTGCAACCATTTCATGGTATCTAGGATATTGAACGTTATTCCCACCGACCTACTACTTTCACCAAAAACTAGGTTATGAAATACACCATCACTACTATCAACCTCTCCATGACTAGTCCCTATAAAATAATTATCCATAAATCCTTTTTTATAAAGATGAGTCTTAACATCCTCCGATCCAAAAAAAAAATGCAAACACTTGCACTTCACATAAGGTGGTTCAAGTAACATTGCATGCCTAATAAATTTATTAACCCTTTCTATAAATTCTTCCAAAAAAAAAAAATGGACGATTAAGATAATTCCTATTATACATCCAACTACAATATTTCATCTACATAAATAACAAATAAATTGAATGTTATATTAATTTTAAAGTTCACATATATCCCTAAATAAGTTCTTTTAAAATTCAATTGTAAGAAGTAATTTGAAAGTTCATATATATCCCTAAATATGTTCTTTGAAATTCAATTAAAAAAAGTAATTTAAAAGTTCACATATATCCCTAAATAAATTCAGTTAGCTTAGATTGTACCGTTACATTTAGTATTATATCAAGAACTAGCTTAATAGATATGAGTTGGACTCCTTTTATGGCTAACAACACCTAATGATTGTTGGATAATTTTGCATTTTAGATAAAGAAAATTCAATGACAAAGGGTCATACGTTAAAAAATTATAATAAAATTCTAAAGACCTCTAATATAAACTCTTCTAATATTAACATCCCTAATTTATATAAACTCACAATTATACAACTACATTTAATTAAACATTAACTAAACCCTAATTTATACAATTAAAATTACGTAAATTCAAAAATATAGATAAGTATCCTTGAAATGTTAGGATATGGGGTTTGGGTTTGGGTTTGGGTTTGGGTGGCGGAGGAGGCGCTGGTGGCGGAGGAGGCGCTGGTGGCGAAGGATGCAGTGGGGCCGGCAGAACAGTGGTGGGGGAGGGGAGGGAGACTTCTAGATGCTTTCTTTTTGGGTGAGGAGGGAGATAAGAGTTTTTTTGGATGGGGATTTGTGGGAATCGTGATAGTGGGGAGGAGAAGAAGAGAGATGTAACAGAGATAGAGAAAAGAGGGAAATGGAGAAAACCCCTCCCTGACCTAATTTTAAAAATTTCATCCGATTTCGGTCAGAAATTTTGGTCGGTAAGTTTAAGTGGCCTTTGAACCATTTGACCACAACCATTCCGACCGATGTCGGTCGATAATTTAATGTTAAATTAAAAAAATTATTTATTTTAAATACTGACCGATGTCGGTCGATAGTTTAATGTTAAATTAAAAAAATTATTTATTTTAAATACCATCATTTTTAAAAAAGAAATTATTTAATTATAGATACTATATAATAAATATTTAATTATATATGTATATATTCATACTCTCTCTCTCTCTCTCTCTCTCTATCTCTCTCTCTCTCTCTCTCTCTCTCACACACACACACACACACGCACACACACAAATATATTTATGTATATAACAAATATACCGACCACAACTGGCCCGATATAAATGTAACAACCCGATCAGTTCCTTTACTTTTTAGAACCATGTTCTCCTAAATAAGACTTTTGATACGTGCTTTTACTATTTTATGACTTGTGGGGATAGTTAGTTTGGGATTTGAAAGGTTTTAGATTGAAATCGGAACACTTGGTTCATAAAGGTTGGCTTAAAAGGTTAAGTTCGACTTCGGTCAATATTTTTTTAGTAAACAACCTCGGAATCGAGATTTAAAGATTCCAATAGGTTCGTATGATAATTTTGGACTTGGAATTATGTTCGGATGGGGTTTTGGACGACCAGGTAGCGTTTTGGCATCTAATAATGAAAGTTGGCATTTTGAGTGAATTTCATAAGTTTGGGTTGAAGTAGATTTTTACATTCTAGACGTCTGTTTGGGATTCTGATCCTGGGAATAGCTCTGTATGGTGATTCTGGACTTAGGAGCACGTCCGGAAATGGATCCGGAGGTCCGTAGGTCATTTTGAGGTCATTTGGCGAAAGTTGGAAATTTGAAGTTTTTGAAAAGTTTGACCAAGTGTGAACTTTTTGTTATTGGGTTGGGATTGTAGTTCTGGAAGTTGGAGTAGGTCTATATTGTTATTTAATACTTGCACACAAAATTTGGCATCATTCTGAGTTGATTTGATAGGAATCGAACGCGAGGAGGTGTTTTTAGATGTTGTTTTAGTTCAAGAGTTAATCCACGCGTTTTGGCGTCAAATTCATGATTGTTTATGCTATTTCAGTGTTACCATAGCACGAGCTAATTTTTATGATGTTGTTAGACTTGTGTGGATATTTGGTATGGAGCCCTGAGGGCTTTGGTTAGTTTCAGATGTTTGGAAGGATGAAAAACACTTTAGTTTTTCTGGTGCTTCTTGGCAGCTGTTGCAGGTGTCGCAAATGCGAGAATTTGTTTGCATTTGCAAACTTTTCATTTGCGAGGTGGGCATTGTAATTTCGAAGAAGCTTATCATGGCCAGTGTTCGCATTTGTGACACTTTGGTCGCATTTGTGACCTCAGCAGAGTCCACATTTGCAACTCCTTGGTCGCATACATCTGAGACTTGTGGACAACTTATTAATTGCAAGACTTAGACCATTTAGCTCGTTTTCTTTCAACTCTTGGGTGATTTTTGGAGCTCTTGGAAGGGGGTTTTCACCTAGTACCTTGAGGTAAATAATTTCTACACAACATGAGTTAAATACATATATTAGGGGTAGATTAACATATAAAATTGGTGAAAATCAAGGGTTTAGATGAAACCCCAGGTTTTTGATAAAATGAGATTTGACCCCGAAATTGGTTATGCAATTTAGTGAAAATCATATATTTGAGTTCAAGGGGTTATGCGTAACAACTTTCTTCAAAAATTTTTGAAATCCGGGCCTGTGGGCCTGTGGGTGAATTTTAGGAGTTTTTCAAATAGGCTTGGGAAATCACCTTGATAGTTAGGAAATGAACTTTTGAGCATGTATTATATTTGAATAGTTTTGAGTTGTTTGGCACCAAATTTGGAGGTTTGATCACAACCTTAGACCAGAAAGTAGGCCTTGAGACGAGGTAAGTCTCTTTTCTAACTTTGTAAGAGGAAATTAACCCCATAGGTGAATTAAATAAATATGTGTACCAACTTGTGATGGCTACATATTTACGAGGTGACGAGAGTCTATACGTAGCTACTAATTATGCTATTACCTGGGTAGTCTAGAACCCATATCATGCTATACTTGCAATGTTTGCCCCTACTTGATGACGTAATTACTTAAGTCATATTGAAATTGATAAAAGAGTTGTAAAAGGTTAAATTTCACTTACTTTAATTTGTAAATGAGATACTTGACTATTATTGAAAATTAGTGCTTCTTTGAAGTATTTTCTATTTTTGGAGCGGGCCGAACACCTCGGTAGCAGATAGATGCATCTATGGTTCATACCATTCACCCTCGACAATGCAGAGTTTAAATATTATGTTGGATCAGTCCGTACAACCTCGACATATCTTGCGCATGATAAATTTTTGGCACTATCCATAATTGATATTGCTTAAATGCCTTGAGATACAAACTGTTAAATGACGATAATAAACTTGGGACATAATATTTGCGAAAGGAGTATTTACTATTTCATGTTATTGAGTTTTCAATATTATTTACGTAATCCATGCTTAGTATACAATTTTGATATATCACCGTTCGGCCATAGTAAGTGTCAAAGTCAACCCCTCGTCACTACTTCTTCGAGATTGGACTGAATACTTATCGGGTATATGTTATTTATATTCTCACACTACACTTCTACACTTAAATGTGCAGGATTTGAGGTAGGTACATCTAGTTATCAGTCTCACGCGCATGCTTGACTCCTAGTACGACACTATACGTTGAACTTGCCTTCCTAGCCATTCTAAAGCAACCAAAGTCTTTATGTTGTTATTGTTCTGTCCATTTATTTTAGATAGTAGAGTAGTGATCTTTTGTATATTCTACTAGTAGCCCATTGTCACACCTCCTTTTTACACTACTACACCCGCAAGGGCGTAATAAAAGGAGTTTTTCCACTTAAAGGATAATCGAAGCGGGATTTATTATTAATATTCAGAGTCGCCACTTGAGAGATTAATGGTGTCCCAAGTCACCGGTTGAATCCCGAACCGAGGAAAAATATGACTCTGTAAACAATCCGCGAATCAGAAATCCGAGTAAGGAATTCTGTTAACCCGGGAGAAGGTGTTAGGCATTCCCGAATTCCGTGGTTCTAGCACGGTCTCTCAACTGCTATATTTAATTTTATCTGATTTCAATACATGTTCTATTCTATGTGCCTTTTATTAATATCCCGCTTTTATTATATATTTATTTTTTAATAAGAATTACAACGTCGTAAAAATATATCTCGAACCACGTCGCACCAATGCACCCCGTGTCTTTTGACACATTTCGACTTTGTTGAGATTTAGATTTGGGTCACATAAATGTGCACCCGTATTTAAGAAAGTAAATTATTAACATAATGCGCCTATAACAACTACGCGTCTACAACTTTGCGAGGGCCATGGAAGTTCGATTAAATGGCATGCCTAGATTTTTAAGGATTAAAATTAATTAAGTGAGGGCCAAGATTGGTTATCAACCTAGAATATTCCCGCAATCATGTCACTTTGATAATCTCCAAAGTTTGCACATACTACCTTGTAATCATCAGCCACTAAAACATAAGCAAAACCAAATAGTGCACACTTATAGCACGGTAGCAACTTATCATTGGGCTTAGGTAACAATTGGTATTTTTGAATTGCAGGATTCCATAAGATCATATTAAACTCATTTTTCATAAACACCAAACCATTGCATGAGTGCACATGAAGATCAGAATGGTAGACTCCTGGAAAGGGCGGGTTCATCAAAATAACTTTGAAATCAACACCAAGTAATACTTCATGAATTTGGATTTCAGAATATAACTGGTAGGTGCTTTTATAAGAAACAATAAGAAGTTTTTGATGAATTATATTAGCAGACGATTGGCTCCTTTTCATACCTTGTTTAAAAATAATAGTAAAAGGAATGGACCAAAGCTTCCACTAAGAACAACCAAGTCATTACCTCAACAATACATTTTCTTGTGAACACAATATTGATGCAACTATTCACATACAAACAGACTTGGTATGATGTGAAAACATTCCACAAGAATAGAGCAACACATAGCTAGTTCGGCCTTTATCAAAACAGAGTGAAGACTAAACTTAAAAAAAACAATTCAATATCCAATAGGTAATGAAGAAATGGACCTGAAAACTAAGTTATGCAATTAATTCAAATGTCTAGCAGCTCTACGGATGGAAACAAATGACAATTGCGACCGGAGCTCGACACGACGATCCTCAAACCGGCAACCTCGAGCACCAAACTGTTTCCTAGATCTGAGCTTGACCGGAATTTCAACTGGAGGAGAAGAAGCAGTGGTGGAGAAGACGTGGAGAAGGAGCAACGATGGAGAGTTTGCTCGTTTTGGTGTAGCTGCTGTGGAGAAATCCGAAAATGGCTACCTAAGTCTTCTACATCAAAGGTGCTGAAGGCTTCTCTTTTGTCTTAAGTTTTGTTGCTGGTTCAGCGCTGAAGAATCAAGGAGAGACTTTGGGAACGGGGGTCCGAAGAAGGTGGAAATCTGAGGGTATCTCCAAAAGCTGCACTGATTTTCTCCTCCCAGTTTTCAGCGTTATTTTTCCCCCTTTTTCAATGTGTCTTTGTATTGTGTATTGTGTGTGTAGTTATAGTGATGGGCTGGGGAGTAGTTTTGGGGGGAAAATATTTTAAGGAAAGTTTTGGGAGGGAAATATTTTGGGGAAGGTTTTGGGGGGAAAAAACTTTAGGCTTTTCAAATGTTTGGCCAATTTGAATTTAAGACCAAGCCTTTTCACTTCCCTCTTCTTTTTGTTATTCTTTTATTTCTTTAATTAATTAAAAACCTAAACTAAATTTCTAAATTAATTCAAATTATAAAATTAAGCTAATTATCTAACTATGTAAAAATGATTATTTTTTGTGATTTTTGATTAATAGCACAAATAACTCAATGCAATTAATTCCTAAATGCAAATTAAATCTAAGGTAGCATGAAATTAAAAAGTGACACTTTTTTTTGGTTTTTCTATGATTTTAAAAATATTAAAAATGCATGAAATGCAACTAAATAAAGAAAAATTCCTAAAAAATTGATTAAAATTATTTTCGTCTATTTTTTGGAGTTATTTTCATGTAGGGCAAAAATTACATGCTCACAGCTGCCCCTCTTTGCTCGGGAACACGATGAGTTTTCGTGCAAAGACAAAGTGAGCGGATACGAGCGATTTTTTCCCGTTTGAATACTCCGTGGGAAGCATTTTTGAAAGTTTTGACTGCACCCTGCTTCAGAGGTTGCCTACATATCGTGGGCTAAATATGAATCAGGTCAGTGTAGTTCGGGAGTGATGGAGTACCAAGGTTGAGAGTCGAGGTTCCGTCCGAGGCTCCGGTCCGCTGTCCCGTTATTACATCAAAATTGAAAAAGACTAACTAAGCCTATCAGCTACGAGTTACAAGATTCCTATCTATGAGTCTTCTGAAGCTTGATCTTGAGTCTTGGTTGATG